>BSBK01014755.1:42500-70774 GCA_027943335.1 Chamaecyparis obtusa | reverse complement strand
AGCTATAGAGCCTAGAACTGAGTGGTTACCACATATGGGATATGAAATGAATATAAATTTTGCCACAAATCAAAGCAAAGGACTATAGGAGAAACTAGTTGACAAAATTTTAACTTGGTATGAAATATTTGAGGAGATAATAGATTAAAAAGGGATAGGTATATTGATACCTAGGACAATCAGAAAAATAAGTAAAATGATAAACACATTATCTAATAATTTGGATATTTCTATTACTGATGAAAGGATGTTGAACCATCATATCCTAAGGGGAAGAAGATAAAAGTGAAGAGAGAAACCCCTAGGCCCATTGGTGCCAGACCATCTACATGATCTACCTCCGTACTGAGAGAAAAGAAGCAAGAAGAAGTAGAACCAGTAGAACAAGAGTTATGTTAGAGAAAAAAAAAAAGGCTATTAGAAGGCCTAGAAGGAAGGTGAAGCTACAAAAGAAGAGTGATACAGAGTCTGATGACCTATCATAATTTAAGGTTTTAAAAAAAAAATTACAGAAGAAAAAAATCCTTAAATCATTACTAGGGACACTTGAAAGTTATGGAGGCTATTCGATCATGAAATAGTTAAGGTATGAAGAAAGGAATGGTGAAGATAAGAATAAAATTGAATAGACTATCATAGCCACTTTACATAAATTTAAAATAAAACCTGTTGAAGTTGTACGAAACCTTGAAGGAGAATTATATTAGAAAATTGATGCCAGATGGAAGTATACACTTGTTGTTGAGAAAGAAATGAGAGAAAGGTCCTTAGAGATTACTACCCCAAACTTCACAAAGAAAGGAATCAATGACACCTTAGAATAACACTCAAAAGATTTTGAGTAAAGGCCAGAGCATTGAGCATTATGGTTAGTAAATTGGAAGAATTCTAAAAAGACATTGAGGATCTCTAGAGAACGATATTAGCTATGAATCAACTGACTATAGAAGGTATCAAAGAACAAGAGGAAACATCTAAACTTATTGACTTGATAAAAAGTCGAGAAGAATTTATTATGGAGGTCATAACTGAGAAAGATATGGATGAAACAATAAAAGATGATGAAGAGATCATGGCAACTGAGGTCATAGAAACAAAAGTTATAGATGTTAATTATTCTCCCAAGCCAAGATTGATGGCAGGAGATCCAATAATTGAATAGATTGTAAATTTTCTAATGATAGAAGAAGTTATTTTGGAGGTTAAAGGGGAAGTATCTACTAAAAATTATGCCCTTAGTGAGCCAACACAAGATCAAGATACTACCATAAAGGAGACCAAGAAGACAACAAAAGCTGACACTGCAAAGGGGAGGAAAGGTTAAAATGAGACTAAACATCGGCTATGCCAGGTGCAATCCAGGTTCAAGTTATTAACTGATGTAGTAAGAGTTAGACCTCAAAAGGCGGGGGACCCTAGAGTTCATAACATCCAAAAGAGCTCATGCTCCGGGTGCAATCCGAATGTCTAGGGCATCAGTCTACTCCCTAATCAAGGTCAATGTCTAACCACTAACACAATGAAGTATACCTAGGTCATTATGTTCAAATGTTGTATGTTCATTCCTTTCTAGGATCAGAAGTTGGAGTAAATTCACGTATCAAAATATTAGTTAAAACAAGGATGCTATCATGTTAATTATTTCATACCGACAGGGTTTCATTTGGTTCGTTACTGACCAAAGATCTTTGTCTATGTCATTCAAGATTAATGCATGTTAAAGTTACTCAAGTAAGGTAAGATTAGAGGTCCTAAAACATACATTAGTATACAATTCTAATAGCCAAAAGATTTATCAACTTATCCTAGAGTAATTGTTCTACTATCAAGTTCTTATTTCACTAAAAAGAATAATCTATCGAGTTAACAAACTATATCATGATTGACTAGAGTGAAACACATTACTCCTTTAACCTATAATGTAACTCTACTAGGATACATTTAACAAATTACAATCATTATTCAATTATTAGAATATTCTATCAACCATAATCCAAGACTATAAACTAGTGTATTGACTAATTAACTAAAATTATTACCTAAGGAATTATGACAAAGAAAAATAGTTAATCTCACCCATTATTTACAAATATCAAGTAACCCTTACCAGCTACTAAATCCCTAACTAACCTAATATCCTATCACACTCTCCCTACAAACTTAATCTCCTAAATTAATAGGAAAGTTCCAATACATATTTATATAATAAAATTTTACT
The DNA here is from genome assembly GCA_027943335.1 of Chamaecyparis obtusa. Taxonomy (NCBI): domain Eukaryota; kingdom Viridiplantae; phylum Streptophyta; class Pinopsida; order Cupressales; family Cupressaceae; genus Chamaecyparis; species Chamaecyparis obtusa. The sequence goes on along the minus strand of BSBK01014755.1, from coordinate 68,556 downwards.
AAACTATTTACATAAAACAATAAGTAATTACAATTATACATATAATATCATCATAAAAGAAATAATTAAAAAAAACACCAAAGACTAATCTACTACTATCTAGCCAAGCTACAAACCTATTAAGTGCCCCTCCCCATACAAGAGGACTCAAATCAAAAGGGGGTGCATCCCAAGGGGGATAACAAGGGAGACAAGATTTAATTGGGTCCCACTCCCATCATGAAGCAATTTTCGTAGCTACCAAGGAGTACAAAAGGGAAACATAAGTTAAGATTGATTTGCAAGTCAAAGCAAGGCTCCAAAAAAGGTGTTTTGTTTTCCCAAGGACAAGCCAAGTGGAGGGTGCACCTACCAAGGAAGGAGGTACTTTTTGACAAGAGGAAATATGTTTAAATTCCCATGTCAGAGATAGGTGCACTTGGAAAGAGGAGCAGTTTGAAAAGTGAATGAGAAAGTAAGCCATGTCAGCTCAAGGACTAAGCAATCAATTATAAGTTGGTGTTTTTTTTTTTTTAAGTGGCCCTTCTACCTACGCAGGGGGTCTTATAAGATGGAAAATTTAACTTATTTTATTTCCCTCCCCATCACCTGTGCATGGAGAAGGCTTAGGTGGGGTCCACTAGCAAGTCGGAGGTGACATTAAAGGGACCTTTAAGGCATGTTAGTTTATAAACATTATATTGCCAAAGACTTTAGGTTAAAAGTTGTTTTAGGAGATGTTTTAGATGAAGTTAATTTTAATTAATGTCTAATTGGTTAGAGTGGAATATTCTCTATGTAATATGAGAATATTGATGTCTCCATACAATTTCGAGAGAGAAAAATGCTCTGCAAAATTCTAGAAGTGTCTATTTTAACAAAAACATAGTTTCCTTCATCCTATCACATTTGTTTCATTGAGTTATTGAGGGAAACTATATGAGAATTAATAAACCATTGAGGTTGAAGAATTAGAGTGTTATTGTAGAGGTTTTCAATAATATCAATTATGTTATTGCACTCTATTTCCCTATTGCATTTGATGAGATCTGAGCATAGAATTAAGTTCATTTGAATTTGTTAATATAACTAGGACAATTCTTCAAACTATAATAGAGAACCTATCATAACCATGCATAAGTTAAACTTTAAAAGACATTGAAAACTATCACATTCCCTTTCCATAATCTTGAATATCATTTCATAAAAAAAACCACTCCATTATTTAGGAAATCAATTCCAATAAACATAATAGAAATGCATTGTATTTTCATTATAGTCCTCTTATCAAATTCATTACAAAATCTCTATGATGAAGGAGCTTCACTTTTCCTTTACATGATACAATTGAAGAAGATGTTCAATGAGAGAACAAACATAAAGATTAAAAATTTCACTTCATCACAATACATATGCCCATTTCACATACATCCACCACTTCACAATGTACAATGAGAGAGGGATCTTCTTCAAGATCACCAATGCAACAACACATGAAGGTTTGCGACAAGCATATCAAGGAGGGGATTTTTTCAAGCTTTTTCCACATAAATCTTTGGCTTCCAAACCAACAATAAAGAAGAGAGAACCATGGGTGCTCACCACCCAACCTAGGTCTCTTATGAGACCACCCCCAAGCTTGGAGAACCAAGGATAAACAGGATACAACAAACAACAAGATGCTTACAATTCCTCACACATGCAATAACAACAAATTACTCCCTCCAAGGCTGCACAAATGAACTTTGCAAGCTCATTGAAGAAGGGTGAAGGTGGGATTTTCCAAGGGGAGAATGCCATTTCTTCCACAAATTCCTCAACAAGGATATCTCATTGCCTCTTCAAGGCTACAAATCCATCTTACATACAAAACAATGCTTGTCAACATCTTTATGATACAAGTATTGCAATGGCTTCATGATGCTTGTCAACATCTTTATGATACAAAGATTTCAATGGCTTCATGGTGCCCATACACCATGAATTTTTCCCTCTTCTCCAAGAGAAGAGACTCTCACCTCATGGAGAGCCCAACTAACCCCTTCACCCAAGGCCACTTCTTCCTCTTCCCAAAGAGGTGAGTAATGCCTTACTCCCATACACATGAACACCCTCATTCAAGCAAAATAAAGGAAAGCACATAAATTTCAACATCAAATTCCCTTCCCATACAATGCAATAACACAACAAGTATGCACTTCAAACACATGAAAGAGCATGAACACAACTAATCTATTGAGCATAAACAAGAAAACCTTCATGGAAATGAGAGACCAACCTTCACAAGTGTGATTGCAATTGATAGTTGAGATGAGCTATCCACTTTTTCTTCCTCCTCCAAAACCCTAAAGTCTCTAAAATTAGAGAGTGGGTGAACACCCTCTAATTCTATCCAAGGCCTCTAAAAAGGGCTCCAAATTCTACCCACCCACCAATCATAATTGCAGATTTGACTCTAAGGTCTCCTTGATTTTCCTTGTCCCCCCATGATTAATGCTTGATTGGAAGGAAAGGTGAAGTTGGGTAAGGGTCAAGATCCATCCAATCTCGTAGGTAAGGGTAAATGGGTCCAAAAAAGGGTTGCTAAAGTCTCTAGGGGGTTTAGGATATACTCAAAACCTTCCTAACCCATACCCGTAACATTAAGATACTTAAATTATGCCAAAAATGACCCTTAGAACTTCTTATTGGCCTCTAGAAGTGGCTGGAATAAAATAAATTTAAATGAACACATTACAAGTGTCAAGTGACACTAACAATTGCACATTACATACAAATGCCATGAATGACAACACGAAGCTAACTACTAATGCACATGAAAATTCACTTTTACAACAAGTTTACATTACAATGAGGCTTTGTAGTCCCACATTGGACTAAGCCTTGGTTTACTCAGTTCACATGTGTTTAACCTTGGTTCTCCGATAATTTCATGGTTCTCTTGCCTACACACTTCACATTGAGCATCAGTAGTTCAAGATGATAACATTACATGAAATATACATATTCAATTTTCTATTTAGTATCATAACTCAATATGTATAGCTCAATTCAAATCATAATTTTCCATTCAATAATATTTGAACATCATACATACATAATCATCATGTGTATTAATCTAATCTAACATGAATAATTTACTATAACAACCATGCATAATCAAAATCATGATGTACTCTAGAACAACATCCACACATACATAATATAATAATCACCATCAAAATATCATATCTTGAGTCTCAATCCAAAATAGATCAACAAGTGTATCACTGTATCAAAATGCAAAAAAGGAAAGATGCTATGACAGGTCGGGGTGAGGCCTCACATCCTCCCCCCCTAGGCATGAACTTCCTCCTGGAGCTCATCAAAAAGGTATGGGTACTATGATCTCATCTGTGCTGTATCCTCCCATGAAGTCGTGACCTCATCATAACAATCCCACTGGACCCTAACCTGGTCTAGCTCTCTGCCTCGTAGTGCCAGGGTCCGTTGGCCAAAAATACAAATGGGCTCCAAAGCTATTTGTTCATCTGACTCCACCTACAAGGCATCCCAGTCTATAATCTGAGACTCATCATAAATATATTTTCATAGCACAGATACATGAAACACATCATGAATGCGTGACAGGCTGGGTGGCAATGCTAAATGGTAGGCAGCTGGTCCTATCCTCTCCAATATATCAAATGGTCTAACAAAGTGAGGTGCTAACTTAGAGCCCTTTCCAAAGCGGATTGGACTCTTATGTTGTCGCACTCTCAAGAAGACCCTATCACCAACCATGTACTCATAGTCTACCCTCTTTGCATCAGCATACTTCTTCTGTCGATCCTGGGACTCTCTAAGGTGTTGTCTAATCAAGACCACCTGTTGCTCCATATCCTTGACCAAATGAGGTCCAATAGATATCCTATCCTTGATCCTATCCCAACTCAATGGTGTCCTACAAGGTCTACCATATAAGGCCTGATATGGCGTCATACCAAGAGACGAATGATGCCCATTGTTATAGGAAAACTCTACCAGATGTAGGTATTCCTCCCACTTGACCTGATGGTCCATCAAATACATACGTAACATATCCTCTAACACCTGGTTAACCCTCTCTGTCTGCCCATCTATCTGAGGGTGATATGTCGTACTAAAATTGAGCCTAGTGCCCAATGTTGCCTGCAGCTCTCTCCAAAAAGGCTGACGTGAACAAGGAGTCTCTATCAGAGATGATCTTATGGGGAATGCCGTGAAGTCTGACAATATCCCACAAAAACACCTGTGCTACATCTCATGCTGTGAATGTAGTATGCATGGGTGAAAAGTGGGCAACCTTGGTCAATGTGTCAACCGTCACCAAGATGGCATCATGGCGGCGAGAAGACATAGGAAGACCGATAATGAAGTCCATGGATATAGTATCCCACTTCCACTCGGCAATCTCATGTGGTTGTAGGAGCCCACTTGGATGACTGTGCTCAGCCTTAACTCTCTGACACTCTAGGCATCTAGCCACTATGCTGGCAATCTACAATCTCATGCCCGACCAATGATACAACTATCTCAGATCAGCATGCAGCTTCTTAACTCCTAGGTGAGCTACATAAGGTGCTCCATGTGCCTCAAGTACAATAAACTCTCACAAGTCTCCTGAAGAGGGTACATAAATGCATCCTCTATGACGTAGGAGTCGATCAGACTCTAAAGAATACTCTGCAAATCTCCCCTCAAGGGACCTCTGAGCATGAACAATCTAACAAACCTCTACATAGAATCCATCCTCTGGCAAGTGATGCAAAATGCACTCCCTTAAATCTGTACTAGAAACCATAGAGGAGAGCTCATGCCGCCTCCTACTCAAGGCATCTGCAACAACATTCTCTTTCCCCTTGATGTAATGAACATCAAAATCATACTCACACAAAAACTCCATCCATCTCCTCTACCTAGCATTAAGATTGGGCTGTGAAAAGATGTACTGAAGGCTCTGGTGATCTGAATGGAGCTCAAATCAGTGACCTAGAATAAAATGTCACCATCTCACCAAGGCATGAACTACTGCTGCAAGCTCTAGATCATGAGTAGGATAATTGAGCTCATGGGTCTTTAGCTTCCTTGACTCAAAAGCTATAGGATGCCCATCTTGCATAAGAACCACTCCTAAACCATCCAAAGATGCATCATTGCACACAAAAAAGTCTGCTGAAGGATCTGGTACTGCTAAAATCAGAGCACTAGTGAGAGCTCTCTTGAGCTCTTGAAAAGCCCTCTCACACTGCTCTATCCATACATACTTTTTCCCCTTTCTCTGAAGGGAAGTAATGGGATGTGCTATCCTAGAAAAACCTACCACAAAGCACTTGCAATAGCCTGCTAAGCCCATAAAACTCCTAACCTCGGTGACGCTGGTGGGTGCTGGCCAATCCATAATGGCTCTAATCTTCGATGGGTCTACAGAGATCCCATCACCAGATATAACATGACCAAGATAATGTACCTCAGATCTAAAGAATGCACATTTCGACAAGCTGCCATATAACTGATTCTCTCTCAAGTGCTGCAAAACCTGTCTCAGAGGCTCCTTGTGCTCCTCCTCATTACGAGAATATATCAGAATATCATCAAGGAATACTACCACAAACTTATCCAAGAATGTATGAAATACTCCATTCATGAGGCTCATGAACATGTTTGGAGCATTCGTAAGGCCAAATGGCACTACTATGAACTCATAGTGACCATACCTCGTATAAAAAGTAGTCTTGTGGGTATCACTCTCCATAATCCGCAACTCATGGTACCCTGACTTTAGATCTATCTTTGAGAATACTCGCGCACCCTGCAACTGATCAAATAAATCATTAATCCTGGGGAGTGGGTATCGATTCTTAATTGTTACTTTATTCAACTATCGATAATCAATGCACAATCTAAGTGATCCATCCTTCTTCTTCACAAAAATGACTGGTGCACTCCAAGGTGATACACTAGGTCGAATATGCCCTTTCTCCAAGAGCTCTTCTAACTGAATCTTGAGCTCATTGAGCTCATGTGTGGTCATCTTGTAAGGTGCTCTAGATATAGGCTTAGCTCCTGGTACAAGGTCTATATGAAAATCAACTGCCCTAGGTGGAGGCATACCAGGTAACTCGGTAGGAAATACATCTACAAACTCCTTAAGAATAGGATAGTCCTCGAGTGAAGGCTCCCCCTCTGAATCCTCCTCTCTATCACTAATGGTGATGGTAAATAACTGACACCCCTTCTGCACACACCACCTAAGCTGCATAGCAGAAATCATGCGAAGGGATATAGGTCTTTGTACTCCAAATATCACCATAGAAGTACCATTATCATCAACGCACTCAACCCTCTTCTGTCGACAATCCATCTTGGCACTGTGGGCATATAGCCAATCCATGCCAAGGACTACATCATAAGAACCTAGAGGGGTGATGCAGAGATCAGACATCGTGATAAAGTCTCCCATCTGAATCTGACAACTGTGAACTAAGGAACTAACAGACACCCTAGCTCCTGAGGCTAACTCAACCTCCCAACTGACATCCTGTCTAACTGCCACCAGCCTGTAATGCTCCACTATATATGGGGAAATAAAGGAGTTTGTGGCTCCTGAATCAAATAAGATGGATACACTAATACCCTGAATCATACCTGTAGCCTCTATGACCATGGCCTGGTGCTCAGCCTAGTGGTTATCAACCACTAAAAACACTCTATGGGATCTACCCATATCACCGACTGTAGGCTCTGAGGTAGCTCCCCTCTGACCACTGGCTAACTATCCCTGTGGGCACTCTCTCGCAATATGACCCATACCACCACAAGTGAAACATGGTCCTCGGGTCTGCATCTATACTCCCTGTGTCCTAGGCTGCTGTGACCCTCCAGTCCTACTGGAACCACTATATCCACCCCTAGAGGACTGCTGAGTCCTAGCTGGCTGTGCCTGAGGGGTCTGTGTCCTCTGATCCTGTCTAGGGCCCTGAGACTGCCACTGTTTGGGCTTAGAGCCCTGATAACCCTGTGAATGTCTCTATCTAGAACCCTGCTAAGATCCCTATTGCTGAGACTGTTGACCCTTAAAGGATCCTGCTAAATGGTCTTGTTTCCCCTTCCAAGTGTATTTCTATTGTCCTAACTACTTGGATGAAGGGTTTCAGTGCTGAGACCGATCTTGAGACTCCCATCTAGTGTGAAAATCCTCAGCTACAAGTGCTGTCTCAACTGCATCTTTGAATGTGGGGGGAAAAGCTAGACGTACTGTCTCCTAGAGAGACATATTAAGTCCCTTAATGAAATGATGGATACACAGTTTCTCATCCTTCATATAATCTACATATGGAAGGAGCTCAAGAAACCGACTCTCATACTGGGCCACTGTGAGGCCTCTATGCTGGAGATCATGGAACTCCTCTATCTATCTCTATCTGAAATGCTTGGAGACATACCTCTCTCAAAATCAGGCTAAAAAAGACTCCCAAGTGAGTGTGTCAATAGCCACTCCTCCAATGGACTCCTCCTGCTGCCACCAAATGGAGGCCTTATCCTGTAGGAGATGAACTACAACTCATGCCTTTAGATTACTCCTGTAAGGGTGCAATCCAAAGCATCATTGTAAACTCTATAACCAGGCCTCTGCTACTGACCCGTCAGTGGATCGCAAAAATAAGGGTGGCTGGAGTTGTATTAACTCCCAAATCTCATCCCCAACATCTCTAGGGGGTCTACCTCTGTCTCGTATCCCATGATGAACTGACTCACCCTCGTGATTACCATGGCCCTCGGTACCCCTGGGTGGAGGACTCCTACTCCTCTCTCTGCCAGCTGCTCCACCTCCCCCTGGAATCTCTACTCCTCTCTCAGAAGCATGTTGCTCCTGCTGATGATCTACAAGTGGTAACCTCTATTGAATTACCCCAATCAAATTTTGAAGGGCATTCATGATAGCTTGATTAGGGTCCAGTGGTGGAGGAGGTGGTGGTGGTGGAGGTGGCATTGGTGGTCCACCTCCCTGGTCTGCACCGACTCGTGCAACTCTACAACCTCAGCCTCGTCGGCCAGCTCGTGTGACAATAGGCATCCTACACAATAGGTTAAGTTAGATGAGTTGAAATGTAATGGGTCTAAAGGTTCCAATGTTGAAAACTTGGCTCTGATACCAAAAGTCATGCCCAAAATAAACAACAAAAAAAAATTTAACTAATAATTTTTTTTTTAAAGGACAAAGGGGAGGAAAGGTTAAAAGGAGACTAAACATCAGCTATGCCAAGTGCAATCTAGGTTCAAGTTATTAACTAATGTAGTAAGAGTTAGACCTCGACAGGTGGGGACCCTAGAGTTCATAACATCCAAAAGAGCTCATGCTCCGGGTGCAATCCGAATGTCTAGGGCATCGGTCTACTCCCTAATCAAGGTCAATGTCTAACCACTAACACAGTGAAGTATAGCTAGGTCATTATGTTCAAATGTCGTATGTTCATTCCTTTCTAGGATCAGAAGTTGGAGTAAATTCACGCATCAAAATATTAGTTAAAACAAGGATGCTATCATGTTAATAATTTATTTCATACCGACAGGGTTTGATTTGGTTCGTTACTGACCAAAGATCTTTGTCTATGTCATTCAAGATTAATACATGTTAAAGTTACTCAAGTAAGGTAAGATTAGAGGTCCTAAATAATACATTAGTATACAATTCTAATAGCCAAAAGATTTATCAACTTATCCTAGAGTAATTGTTCTACTATCAAGTTCTTATTTCACTAAATAGAATAATCTATCGAGTTAACAAATTATATCATGATTGACTAGAGTGAAACACATTACTCCCTTAACCTATAATGTAACTCTACTAGGATACATTTAACAAATTACAATGATTATTCAATTATCAAAATATTCTATCAACCATAATCCAAGAGTATAGACTAGTGTATTGACTAATTAACTAAAATTATTACCTAAGGAATTATGACAAAGAAAAATAGTTAATCTCACCCATAATTTACAAATATCAAGTAACTCTTACCAGCTACTAAATCCCTAACTAACCTAATATCCTATCACACTCTCCCTACAAACTTAATCTCCTAAATTAATAGGAAAGTTCCAATACATATTTATATAATAAAATTTTACTAAACTATTTACCTTAAACAATAAGTAATTACCATTATACATATAATATCATCATAAAAGAAACAATTAAAAAAAACACTAAAGACTAATCTATTACTATCTAACCAACGTACCAACCTATTAAGGGCCCCTCCCCATACAAGAAGACTCAAATCAAAAGGGGGCGCATCCCAAGGGGAGAACAAGGGGGACAAGATTTAATTGGGTCCCACTCCCATCATGAAGCAATTTTCATAGCTACCAAGGAGTACAAAAGGGAAACATAAGTTAAGATTGATTTGCAAGTCAAAGCAAGGCTCCAAAAATGTGTTTTATTTTCCCAAGGACAAGCCAAGTGGAGGGTGCGCCTACCAAGGAAGGAGGTACTTTTTGACAAGAGGAAATATGTTTAAATTCCCATGTCAGAGATAGGTGCGCTTGGAAAGGGGAGTAGTTTGAAAAGTGAATGACAAAGTAAGCCATGTCAGCTCAAGGACTAAGCAATGAATTATAAGTTGGTGTTTTTGTTTTTTTAAGTGGCCCTTCTACCTATGCAGGGGGTCTTATAAGATGGAAAATTGAACTTATTTTATTTCCCTCCCCATCACCTACACATGGAGAAGGCTTAGGTGGGGTCCACTAGCAAGTGGGAGGTGACATTAAAGGGACCTTTAAGGCATGTTAGTTTATAAACATTATATTGCCAAAGACTTTAGGTTAAAAGTTGTTTTAGGAGATGTTTTAGATGAAGTTAATTTTAATTAATGTCTAATTGGTTAGAGTGGAATATTCTTTGTGTAATATGAGAATATTGATGTCTCCATACAAATTCTAGAGAGCAAAATGCTCTCTAAAATTCTGGAAGTGTCTATTTTAACAAAAACATAGTTTCCTTCATCCTATCACATTTGTTTCATTTGAGTTATTGAGGGCAACTATATGATAATTAATAAACCATTGAGGTTGAATAATTAGAGTGTTATTGTAGAGGTTTTCAATAATATCAATTATGTTATTGCACTCTATTTCCCTATTGCATTTGATGAGATCTGAGCATAGAATTAAGTTCATTTGGATTTGTTAATATAACTAGGACAATTCTTCAAACTATAATAGAGAACCTATCATAACCATGCATAAGTTAAACTTTAAAAGACATTGAAAACTATCACATTCCCTTTCCATAATCTTGAATATCATTTCATAAAAAAAACCACTCCATTATTTAAGAAATCAATTCCAATAAACATAATAGAAATGCATTGTATTTTCACTATAGTCCTCTTATCAAATTCATTACAAAATCTCTATGATGAAGGAGCTTCACTTTTCCTTTACATGATACAATTGAAGAAGATGTTCAATGTGAGAAAAAAACATAAAGATTACAAATTTCACTTCATCACAATACATATGCCATTTCACATACATCCACCACTTCACCATGGACTCAATAATGGGAATACTTCACAATGTACAATGAGAGAGGGATCTTCTTCAAGATCACCAATGCAACAAAACATGAAGGTTTGCTACAAGCATATCAAGGAGGGGATTTCTTCAAGCTTTTTCCACATAAATCTTTGGCTTCCAAACTTGCAATAGAGAAGAGAGAACCATGGGTACTCACCACCCAACCTAGGTCTCTTATGAGACCACCCCCAAGCTTGGAGAACCAAGGATAAACAGGATACAACAAACAACAAGATGCTTACAATTCCTCACACATGCAATAACAACAAATTACTCCCTCCAAGGCTGCACAAATGAACTTTGCAAGCTCATTGAAGAAGGGTGAAGGTGGGCTTTTCCAAGGGGAGAATGCCATTGCTTCCACAAATTCCTCAACAAGGATATCTCATTGCCTCTTCAAGGCTACAAATCCATCTTACATACACAACAATGCTTGTCAACATCTTTATGATACAAGGATTGCAATGGCTTCATGATGCTTCTTAACATCTTTATGATACAAAGATTTCAATGGCTTCATGGTGCCCATAAACCATGTATTTTTCCCTCTTCTCTAAGAGAAGAGACTTTCACCTCATGGAGAGCCCAACTAACCCCTTCACCCAAGGCCACTTCTTCCTCTTCCCAAAGAGGTGAGTAATGCCTTACTCCCATACACATGAACACCCTCATTCAAGCAAAATAAAGGAAAGCACATAAATTTCAACATCAAATTCCCTTCCCATACAATGCAATAACACAACAAGTATGCACTTCAAACACATGAAAGAGCATGAACACAACTAATCTATTGAGCATAAACAAGAAAACCTCCATGGAAATGAGAGACCAACCTTCACAAGTGTGATGGCAATTGATAGTTGAGATGAGCTATCCACTTTTTCTTCCTCCTCCAAAACCCTAAAGTCTCTAAAATTAGAGAGTGGGTGAACACCCTCTAATTCTATCCAAGGCCTCTAAAAAGGGCTCCAAATTCTACCCACCCACCAATCATAATTGCAGATTTGACTCTAAGGTCTCCTTGATTTTCCTTGTCCCCCCATGATTAATGCTTGATTGGAAGGAAAGGTGAAGTTGGGTAAGGGTCAAGATCCATCCAATCTCGTAGGTAAGGGTAAATGGGTCCAAAAAAGGGTTGCTAAAGTCTCTAGGGGGTTTAGGATATACTCAAAACCTTCCTAACCCATACCCCTAACATTAAGATAATTAAATTATGCCAAAAATGACCCTTAGAACTTCTTATTGGCCTCTAGAAGTGGCTGGAATAAAATAAATTTAAATGAACACATTACAAGTGTCAAGTGACACTAACAATTGCACATTACATACAAATGCCATGAATGACAACATGAAGCTAACTACTAATGCACATGAAAATTCACTTTTATGACAAGTTTACATTACAATGAGGCTTTGTAGTCCCACATTGGACTAAGCCTTGGTTTACTTAGTTCACATGTGTTTAACCTTGGTTCTCTGATAATTCCATGGTTCTCTTTCTTGCACACTTCACATCGAGCATCAGTAGTTCAAGATGATAATATTACATGAAATATACATATTCAATTTTCTATTTAGTATCATAACTCAATATGTATAGCTCAATTCAAATCACAATTTCCCATTCAATAATATTCAAACATCATACATACATAATCATCATGTGCAGTAATCAAATCTAACATGAATAATTTACTCTAACAACCATACATAATCAAAATCATGATGTACTCTAGATTCACATCCACACATACATAATATAATAATCACCATCAAAATATCCTATCTCAAGTCTCAATCCAAAATAGATCAACAAGTGTATCACTGTATCAAAATGTAGAAAAGGAAAGATGCTATGATGGGTCGGGGTGAGGCCTCACAACAAGGTCAAAATCAAGAATCGGTAACCCCTATTGATACTACTAAAAAAAATGAAACACAAAGAAAAATAAAAATTTGAAGAAAAGAAAGAAGAGAAACTAGAGAAAAAGGAAGGGAAAAAACAAGAAGAGCACAAGAAATAAAAAGAACAAAAACAGAATACAAATACACAATTTGATGCAAACAAGGTAGTTAATTCTAAAGCGAAATCAAAGAAGAGGAATTCTGAGAAATAGGTTGACATCAGTGAAAATATTGTTGTACCTAAGGTTGATAACTTAACCTTGAGCCCAAAGGAGCTTTATGAGTTTAGAGACCTCCTTAAAAGAAAAGTTGCACGAGGTAAAATAATAGAGAAGAAGCTGAAACCAAATGTTTTCCAACAAGTGAAAGGAATACTGAATGAGATTGTACTTTAGGCCATAATAAATGAAAAATATTATATTTATTCTCAGTTAAAACAACTGGTAAGTCAGATAAACCATCCAGGCACAAATACAATAGAGTATATGTTGAAAGTTCACAAGAATGAAATGGAGACAAAAGTGATTGAAGAACTCCTTCAATCAGTTGCATTAGAAAAGGTAACTCTCTCTGAGTTAGCTAATCAAATGGAAAATGAGGTGCAATAAATTATTTTATTATTTCAGCGCATTTATTTGATTTCCAATTTGACCAAGGAGATAGTAGAGAAAGATAATAATGTTGAAAAGGGGCTCATTGAGAAATTATCAAAAGTTTCCATTGAGCCTAATTCTATCAAAGAATATTATGAAAGGCTGAAGCACTTGATGGGAGTGAAATATGGGCTAAGAAAGGAGGAGAATAAAATTAGAATGGGTCTATTGGAACTCCAAACAATTTTGATACCACATATAGAATCATTGCAAAAATAGGTTCACAAGGAAAAATATTTGGTTAACACACCGAATGTTAGTGCTATGAATAGAATGGTAAGTTTGACTATAGATTTAAGAGAGAAAATCATAGTGCTACAAAAAATTAAGGACACATGGATGGAATTACTCAAGGATTACATGATAAGTTAAAATCCATTTATGACAAGATCCCCACAACAGGAAAGAAGGAAGTTCCTATTTTGGCATTTTTTAAAAAGGGGGGAAATATTGTAGAAAGGGGGAATATATAATATAGTTGAAGATATGAAAAACTATAAAAAAAAAAAAGGGAAATATAGTAAAACCAATATTGCAAATCAATTATGTAGTAAAACCGCAAGATATGAAGAAAATACAAATTCAGCGAAAGTCTTTTCTGCAGTAGCGACATATTAGAAAAGGGATCCTTTTCCATCAGAAAGAGGAGGCAAGGAAGCATTGCGTCTTGCTTCCATCTTCTTCCCCCGAGGCTAGCTTTCATGCGAACACTAGCTCGGAACATAGAGATGCCAAGGTTTTTACTGGTTATTGTTTCAATTGCTTGTTATATGGGCACAAAATGTTGGAATGTAGGGAACTAGACCAAAGATCATATCGATCAGATTATGAACACTTAAAGGGTTTCATTGCTAAGAAGAAGGAGAAAAGCATGGCCGAATCTTCTCTAAAAGAAAGAGGGATTGAAGAAAATAACTTCAGTTCCTTAGCAGAGGCTTCGACTGACTTTAAGAAATTAGGGCAGAACAATGAACCTACATTTAACATTTTTATAGTTCAATCTCTGGATAGGCAGCTTGATATGTTTGCAAAAACCAAGTATGCATTAAGGGCTAAGCTTAGCAGTGGGTAGGCTAGTATTCATGAATCTGGAATTAATTCAAATCATAATGCCAATATACCCCAGTCAGGTTCGTGGGAAGGAAAAGTTACAGCACAGGATACCTTAGGATGCTTCATAAATCAAAATTGGCCATGGAATTTAGTTAAAAGGAAGAATAAGGTTAGGGTTTCTACTTCGGCTCACATTGATAATAGTTTACCATTAAGGAATGCATTTGATTTACTAAGTAATAAGGAAAACTTACCTGGCATTTACTCGCCCCTGCATAAAAGGAAGGGAGTTATGATAGGTAAGGAAATTAGGGTTCAAATGCATAGGGCACTAGCACATCAAAGCAAGAAAGATGTGTTAGCATAGCCTAAGAAAAGGAAACCCTACCGTATTATAGCCAAAAATCCTTCCATCTCTACGGGGGATTGGAGGAACATTGCAACTACGAAAATCTATAGCCCTCTGCATCGCAAAAGATTAGCAAGGCCCGCTCTGTCTGATTGTAAGCAACACAGGAAATTCTATGTTCTGCAAAATAATAATCACCAGAATCTCACATATACGCCTCCCCATAGGCGCAGTAAGGATCTAAATAAAGGCATCTCAAAGGTTGGTATGCACTATGATAATCTCATCCTAGATAGTGATGCTGTTGTCCAAAAGAAGAAATACCTTGCAGACATAGGCTTAATCTGCATATGGAAAGGTATAGGGGTTCCTATCAATGTCTTAGTCATAGAGCTGACATCACTACTTCCCGGAGAGGTAAGTATTTCTCGACTCATGGAAAATTTCATGTATATTGATTGCAAGAATATAGATATTAAAAATAGCATTAAAAGAAAAAAGTGTCTTAAATTTAGAAGTATTCCTTTTTCTTTGTTTGATTGGATCCATCTATTCAATCCCATGTATTTGAAGAATTTTAAAGTTGAAAAAGTTGTAACCATTAAGAATGTACCATTGGAATTGTCTAGTCAGGATATTTTCTACAATATAGGAAATAAGATTGGTAGTTTTATTAGAATGGTTGAAACAACAAACATGCATGTAGATCAGATAATCATTGTAGAATTGGATTACCACCAAAAATATATCTCTCCTATACAATTAAGTTTCAATTCTAACTCTATTATTGTTAACCCAATTATCTTAGAAGATTATATGGAAATTAACAAAGCCACCAATATAGAACAAGCAAGCACTAATCCATTAAATCAGTTTAGTAATGATTATGAAATCCACTTCTATAAGGGCAAGGGAGGTTTCAATATAAAGGGACCTAAAGAATATAATGCAGATAGACCTATATCTCAATTTGAGCCTAGAACTTTAGGGGAAGATTAGGGCAAGTTGATAAACAACCTTCCATAGGAGATTAAGGATATAGGAATTTGCCACTTAGAAGGAGAGGAAAAGGCAATAGTTTCCCCCTCTCTTCATAAAGCAATGCAGAAGGAGGACAATAGAAATCCAGTTCTTAATTTGGAAATGGGGGAATTAGCTGATAACAGTATGCCCAACCCAAATGTGGAGGGTATTCTATTTTTGGAAATAGAACAGATAGAGATAGAAAGCAAGACTGTCAAAGATGATACTGATTTATTAGCAGATCAATTGGTGTACCCAGAGGGCTCATCCACAACAGCAGATAGGGATCCTGAAGAAAAATGTAATGAGGAAGTAGACCAAATTATAAAGTGCCTAGGAGAATCTCTTGTAGAGGATCTTATGGAAATGTTCATGGATGAAATTTTTGATCTGGAGGAACTAAATTACCAGAGAGAAACATTAATAAGATATATCAGCAATGCAACTTTAGTTTAGGCAGAGAAGGAGAATAATGAAACAATACAAATATTAAAAACCCCTGATCAAAGTGGTTATAGGCTCCTAGGAGACTATTAAATAAACACAAAGGATAAAGATGAAGACAGACAGAGTCCAAAAAAGGACCCTATTTCTATTCAAAATGAAGGCTCAAGAAATGAGGGAACCAATAAAGAGGTTCCCTGTTGCAATATAAATGATACTGAATCACTGCACAAGGGGAAGGAACCAGAAACAACAATCTTGATAGAAATAGAATCCCTTAATGTGATAATACCAAAGAATCCAGATGAGGTAATTGAGATCTATGGTAAAGAGATAATAGATAACAATGAGATCAATATACAAATAGAACCAGAACAAGTGAGTGCAGGGCAGCAAGACAAGATCATCAGTATAGCGGGAAACATGTCAATGGTTAAAGATTCCATAGAAGGCCTCTTTGGCATAACTAATGAAAATAGACATTTGGGAATAGCAATGAATAGAGGATGCCTTAGTACACAAAATATTAACAGAATCAAAAAGAAAAGAGGGAGAAAATCAGCTCTTGAACTCAGAACCATAGATGGAAACTCAGGTAATCAAAAGAAATCAGCCGATATTTTGAACACAGGGAAGGGGAAGTGCCTTCCCAAAGAACAATGAAAGTGACTACATGGAATATTAGGGGACTAAATGCCCCTAATAAGCAGAGATTAATTAAAAGTTACCTTAAAAATTTTGACTCCGAAATTATTTTATTACAGGAAACTAAACTTAATAAAGTAGGAAGCTCCAAGTTCAGCAAAAAATTAGGCATATGGAAAGCAGAGTATGCAACCTCAATAGGTACTTCCGGAGGGTTAGCAGTATTATGGGATCCTAGGAAGTTAGCAGCCACACCTTTATCCCATAATAGTATCTAGTTGGCTCTAGAAATTAAAAGTCTAAAGTCTAATTTAAAATTCAACTTAATTAATGTATATGGCCCCATACCTAATGAGGATAAGAGGAGAGTCTGGCAGGAAATCCACCTCTTTTTATCCATAAATTCAAAATCCCTCTTCTTTATTGGAGGGGATTTCAATGCTATTTTAGATATATAAGAGAAATATGTAGGTTCTCAATATATATCACAAGCTCATAAGGATTTCAGTAAATGGGCATCGGACAATAATCTAATTAGCATAAACACAAACAATGGCATTTACACTTGGAACAATAGAAGAGCAGGTTTTAGCCATATAGCAGAAAAATTAGATAGATTCTTCTTTAAGATGAATGATGGAATCTGTAACTTATTGTATAGTGCGGAGATTCTGCCAGAGGCAGGATCGGATCATTTTTCGGTTAGGCTCACTATTATAGAGGATTCCAAACCAGCTAGAAGTCCTTTCAAATTCTAGTTTATGTGGTTCCAAAACCCAGAGTTTATAAATCTCTTGGAGGAATGGTGGAAACATATTTCAATAAAAGGATTTAAAATGTATTATTTAATAGAAAAATTAAAAATTATTAAACATAAAGCATTAGAATGGAATAAGAACAATTTTAATAATATCTTCAAAGAAAAGGATCAGTTGGAGCAAGAAATAGCTGACCTCAACAATTTAGTTATAGAACAAGGTATGGATGAACTAAGATATCATAGAGAAAAGGAATTAATGACTAAGTATAATGATATTCTTCTTAAAGAAGAAATTTTTTGGAGACAAAAATCTAGGGAGTCTTGGTTAAAACAAGGAGATAGCAATACAAATTTTTTTCATAACACCACTAAGTGCAATAGAAGCATCAATAGAATAGCTAAAATTAAGTCCAGTGATGGGCTTATAAATGAGGACCCTAAGCAGATATCGAGTGTGATTACAAACTTCTATCATACCCTTCTCAATGGTACAGAAGCATCTGACCTTTCAGCACAAAATGAAATGCTTAAAGCCATTCCTAAACTAATTACAGAGCTTGATAATAAAATGTTAAATAATAAGTTATCCCTCGAAGAAGTCAGAGTGGCAGTATTCCAACTTCACCCGAATAAAGTGCCAGGTCCGGATGGTTTTCAAGCAAGCTTTTTCCAGGAGTGTTGGCATTTTATTGGGGAAGAGGTATGGCAAGCAGTGGAAGCTACCAGGAACATGGGGTCCCTGCTAAGTGAAATCAATAACACCTTTTTTGCTTTAATCCCAAAGAAAAATGAAAGTGTGGATCCTGGGGATTTCAAGCCAATATCCCTCTGTAACACAATATACAAGATCCTCTCTAAATGCTTAGAAAATAGACTTAAAACACTGTTGCCCAATATAATTTTTGAAGAACAGATAGGTTTTCTAGCAAATAGATCGATCCTGGATGGAATAATTATAGCACAAGAATTAGTCCATACTGCTCAAATGACAAAGGTACCAAGTATGTTTATGAAAATAGACATTCAAAAAACATATGACAAAGTAGAATGGAGATTCCTTTGCAAATGCATGGAAGCTTTTGATTTCTCTAAGCAATGGGTCAATCTTATTTTTAATTATATTTCAACCCCTAAGATATCGGTTCTAATTAATGGTACTCCGGAAGGCTTCTTTAGTATCTCGAGAGGCATTAGGAAAGGGGACCCAATGTCCCCCTTTCTATATGTAATCATGGCAGAAGCTTTAGGAAGATCTATAACAAAGAGACATTTAGAAGGAAAGATCTCAGGTCTACAGGTCACTAAAAACATTTCAAATATCACACACCAACAGTTTGCAGATGATACGATTCTACCTGGTCAAGCCAACTGTCAAGAAGCTAAAGCATTTAAAGATATCCTAACTATTTACATGAAAGCCTTAGAGCAATGGGTTAACCCCACTAAATCATAAATTTTCTTCATTAATACCTCACCGAGAGTAGAAAGAGAGATTTGTAAGTTGATGGGTTATAAAATTGGCAAGTTTTCATGTAATTATTTGGGCATTGACCTGGATAAAGGTCTCCTATATTCCAAACTCTGGAAACAAGTGATTACCAAAGTCCAAAATAAGAAGAGCTCATGGAAAGGAAGATGGCTAACAAAGGCAGGAAGGACAACTATGATCAAGTCGGTCCTTTCGGCCATACCCACGTACCAGATGTCAATTCTCCCTTTACCAATAAATATTAAAAGAACCTAGATAAAATGTTTAGAGAATTTTATTGGCAAGGCCCATCAGAAGACAAAAAACTTGCCCTAATAAAATGGGATACCTTATATAAACCTATTTCTAAGGGAGGCCTCAGCATTAAAAACCTTCTGTGGCAAAACCAAGCCTTGGGAGCTAAAATTATATGGAGAATGTATAAGGAACCTAGATGTAAATGGGTGTCGATATTATTATAGAAATACATTCTTGATGCGGATCCCATCAACATCTCTAGGTCCTCCACACATGTCAAAGGATCCAGGATATGGAATTTCATCAAAGAATGCAGAGGAATTATTAATAACTATTTATCATGGGATGTAGGTGTAGGGGATCAAGTTCTTTTTTGGGAGGATTCATGGGATGGTCTCACTCCCCTTAGCAATTTGGATTTTTCCATGGAGTTTATGGAAGAATGTAAAAGAGTCAAAGGCATCTTTCTCAAGGATTATATATGTAAGAAAGAAAGTAATAAATGGAGCAATTTAGAAGAAATTGACTCTGTATGGTAGGAGAAGCAGAAATTTATGTCAATAATGGAAAAGATAGAAGTTATACTTAAAAATACATTAGACAGACTGATTTGGGCAGGATCAAAGAATGGTAACTATTCTGTAAAGGAGGGCTACAATACCATTATCCGAGAATAGAAGATGGACAATATAGATATCCCTCTGAACCTTTGTTGGATTAAATCTGGCCTCCCAAAAGTGGGTATGTTTCTATGGGCTGCCTTGCAAAATAAAATTATGACAATAGATAGATTTAAGAAATTGGGTTTCGAAGGGCCGTCCAGATTCCCCATGTGTGAGAGTCAATCCGAGGATGTTAATCACATCCTCTTCAACTGCCCATATGCCCAAAACTGTTGGAATTGGCTTCATCAATGTTTAGGCTGGAATTCTGCTATCCATGTTGATCTATTAAGTAACCTTAAAGCATGGCCATCACTTTATAAAGATAATCTATATAAGGATATATGGACCATCTCCCTGGCAATAGTTCCCTAGGAATTATGGAAAGAAAGAAATAGGAGGATTTTCACAGGTCAAAAATTACCATGGAGTTCAATCACAAATAAAATAGAAGCATCAATAGTAGAAAATATCAATAGTAATCTTAGAAACAAGCTAAGATATGAAGAGGCATTCAAGAATTGGGATAACAAAATCAGAGAAAAATGGCCAAAATTAGATATTCCTCCCCTATATGGAAAAGGGGGACCCAAAGTGAAGGCTGACTGAGTTTCTTGCAAATGGATCCCTCCGAGAGAGGGATGGTATAAACTTAACTTTGACAGAGCTTCTAGAGGTAACCCCAGGGTAGCAAGTATTGGGGGGAATTATTCACAATTGGAAGTCAAAAGTTATCGCTAAGTTCTCTAGTCCCATAAATCCTTCCATGAATAACATGGAAGAATGCGTAGCGGCCTTAGAAGGTTTAAAATTGTGTAGGAAGATCAACTTATCCAAAGTAGTTATCGAAGGAGATTTGCAAATTATCATCAATGCCATTTGAAACAAGAAAACTCTCAATTGGTCCCTTAACTTGAAAATAGAAGAGATTAACCAAGTTATCAAGGGGATCCTGAAGTATGAAATAAGACACACATATAGAGAGGGTAATATAGAGGTAGATAAGCTAGCCAATCTAGGAGCCAACGGAGTTACAATTATGGATCAGTATATCTAATAATCTACATAGGCTTATATTCTAAAAAACTTTTTTAACACAAATGCAGTAACATTCCACTTAATATGAATTTCTACTAAACTATAGGTTTGTAGTAGTTATAGGGGGATTAGTACAAATTATAGGAGGTCATTTAGCCTAAAGACATTAAATTTGGCTATAGGTAGATACTAGTATTAGTGGCCTTGCTTGAAGATCCCCAAGCTACTAAAAATTATTACCTATAAAACTCAGCTAAGATAGGAGGATAGGGTTGGGCCGGGGTATTAGAGTAAGGGATGTAGGTACCTACAATCTTGGTTTATATTCTTTACATAGTACACCTTTTTATTCAGAGGTGTGCATCAGGTAGTGAGTGTTTGCAGAGCCTTTTTTTTAGGTAGCATAATAAATAGCAGAGCACTTGCAAATAAAATCATAATTAAATGCACCCAGTTTTCCCATTCCATGGTGAAACTACCAGCAAGGCATAAATTTGGATCATCATCTCTTATACTCGTGAGCTCATCATGAACCAACAGGGAATCAAAATTTAATCCTTTTTCTCCTTGTTATCATTTCAACTAGTGATTACTTATGGAATAATAGCCGAAGCTAGAAGCTTAGTGCGTTACTTGTATGTCTGCTTGGGGAAGTTATCATTATCATCATTAGCAGGATTCTACCAATGATAGCACTTAGAAGGGCTGGAAAAGATGGTTTACTATGTAGACCATAACCTTACAATACCCTACCCAGAAGTCACAAAAAATAGGCTATACTACATTTGAAAAAGTCAACGGTTGCATGATCACATGAGCCCGAAAGGCTTCATGCGATCATGCGACAAGCCTTTGAGATCTCACCCTGCTGCCACAAAGCCACTCGAGCCTGCTAGAACCTTCAACACCTCTGTCCAAATGGATACATCACCATCCAAAGACCCACTACCAGAGTCAAAGTCCCTGCTTACTGCTAGAGGCTTGTCACATGGTCGCACGCGCTTGGGAAGCCACATGCGATCATGCGACAAGCATGAAACCGCACCATAGAAACCATTCTGAACTACCTTAACTGTGACCACTGACAGTTTTTTGCATGGTCACATAGGCTTAGAAGAGCCCATGTGATCATGAGACCAACCATAAGAGCTGGAGTCATAGTCCTTGCTGACTGCTAGAGGCTTTTCACATGGTCACATGCGCTTGGGAAGCTGCATGTGATCATGCGACAAGCATGAAACTGCACCATCGAAACTATTGTGAAATGCCTTTACTGTGACCACTGACGGTTTGTCACATGGTCGCATGGGCTCAGAAGAGCCCATGCGATCATGCGACCAACTGTAAGATGTTAACCACTGACCACTGGCAGCTTGCTATTTTCTTGACTGCTGACTGGCCTCGCGGTGACATTAGCAACTGGGACCCACCTGGTAATGATAGCGTGCTTAGGAAATATGCCACCTCACTCAAAAAGTGCAAACCCACTAAGATTCTAATCTGACCTTTGTCGCATGATCTCATGGGCTTGAAAGATTCCATAAGATTATGCGACAGCCGTCAGATCTCCACTGCACTTGCATGACTATGAGGAACTAGGACCCACCTGGCCAGAGTTGCGCACTTGAAGGTCAAAAACACAGAAGGTTTTCTAACTGGAGGTCAAAAACATAGAGAATTTTTGGACCAAAAGTCAAAAACATCCTGAGCCTTCAGAGAGAAGGTTGAAAACACACTGGGTTTTTGAGCCAAAAGGCAGAAAACATAGAGGGTTTTGATACTTGAGCATTTCTTGGAACAAACAGGATGCGGCAAAAAAGGGAATGATAAGGAAATTTTAGGCAACAGTACTTTCACAATAGCAGATTAAAGGGCATCTCCATAATACATGGTTGACATTATTATACACTCTTAGAGAAAATACTTGGAATTGATAATCATGATCGGATTCCCTTTGACATGAAGGTATTCATAGCTAATTTGTTATCATTATATGGACTAAGTCATGTTAATTATGTTTCTGTAAGGAGTTAATAAAATCCCTAAGGTGATGCCCCTGGGAAGGGGGTCAATGGATACTTTTTTGCTACATAGCTAGACATGGGTAAGAGTATATGAATATATGTATAGGTATATACATATATTCATATTCTTCTTAACAAACCTTGCTAAGTGCTATATTAATGATGTCCTCAGACAGGATAATGGTATGTACATACGCTTATATATATGCACATTATATATATGTATATATAAACATATGTATATACCATCTTATCTTATTTTAAGCTAGCAAGGTCTTCTAAGCATTGTTTTTACTCAAGGAAGCATTTTGTGTTACAGAAGATGAGGCACAACTAATGCATTGGAGAATACAGTACGAAACATAGTCACAATTGGTATTCCTATATTAAGTTAAAGGATCCTAAAGTCAGAGTTTATATTAGGTATATAGATATATATATATATATATATACTAGTAATAGTATATATAGATATATATACTGATGCCTAAAGCTAAGATATAACGATTTGCAAGATCAGAATCAGGAAGTCTTCAATCCTGTTACCTTTTATAGTTTAATATATATAAATATAGATATGTTGATAACAGTATATCTATATTTATATACATTTGATCACCTCCAAAAAACAATTTAGCACAAGATACATGTATGATTAAAACTGGGGATGTATTGAGCAACAAATAAAGTTATTCTTGCTTTAATGGGCAACTTGCAATTGAATCTTTTCCTTAATTGAGAATGTAGTATCAAGAGACAAGGACATATGTTTTTATGGAATCTCCTGGGATCTAAGAATAGTGTTATGCTGTTATGAAGGACTTAATAATAAGTTTGAACTACTGACATTGCAAAGCCGAACACTCATCGATCTAATGTATTTTCAAGTAATAGTAGAAACTGATGTTCTCCATGAAATGAATGTATAAATTGATTCCTTAAGTCTTCATGATCCTAATAGTGAAAATGGTGTACGATTTGATGTTGAAATGAGCTAGGCTAGGAATCCATGTGCACCAATCATAGAGCGGTCACATGATCACATGGAATAAAATAATGCCTTACGATCATGTGACAATGGAGTTCAGGCAGGTGAATGCACTCTACTGGGACCCACATATGCTAACAAAGAAGATGCGATAATGAAAAGTTATAAGTCTGAGCCCGACGAGGATAGTATTAAATATTATTTCATGCACCAATGATAAAGCGGTTGCATGATCACGTGAATAAAATAACACTCTTGTGATCATGTGACAATGGAGGACCAAGTGGGACCTGAGTCAACAGACTTACCTATGATGGAATAAAGAAAAGGATCTAATGACCCTCGCATAATCATGATCCCTGTCAAATTCTTTTGTGAACTTGCAAGATCTTTCCATGTGTAAAGGTGGGGCTGAGAAAAGTTTTCCGAAAGGAGGTTGCATAAGATTCTTCATCGACGGCTCCCGCTTTGCTATTATGGATAGAAAGATGCTTAGCAGGATATTGACATGTAGCTGAGGGACCAAAAGAGTTGTAGATACTAAATCAATGGTAGTCACTTAGTCGCTATGGTGTGGAAGATGCTTTGTGACTAAGCAGGATCCTTCCATGTCTTCAGGTGGGGTCGAAAGAGTTTGTATGTGATATCATATCAACGGTTGTCGCTTAGTCGCTATGGTGTGGAAGTTTCTTTGCGACTAAGCGGGATCTTTCCACGTGTCCAAGTGGGGCCGAAAGAGTTTGTATGTGATATCAAATCAATGGTAGTCGCTTAGTCGCTATGGGAAGGAAGATGCTTTGCAACTAAGCGGGATGTTGACACATAGCCTATGGGACCTAAGTCTTAAAGGAACTATCGGAGATGATATAATCATGGCCGTTCATTTCAAAAGCTACCAGATCAATGGCATAAGTTCAAATCTGAGAATTTATCAATGGATGCCAAACTCAAATATAGCATCCTTAAAGATGTATTATCGCATATGTCGCATGATCGCAAGAATTAAAACAATATCATGTGATCATGCTATGACATAAACTAGGTAGATGAGAGAAGATAATTAACGACAAGGAGTCTATACCAAATTATAAGGGGATTGAGGGACATTGTTGTGAAGTTATGAATGACTCAGTGATGAGTTATAATGGCCAAAATATGGATTGATTTCTATTAAGATGATGAGCATATGGATGATTATTGTAAATCAAATGAAATGTTTTATACACTTCAACTTAGCATGAAGACAAAGTGAAGAGTATGCAAATAGAGGAATCATCGAGCTACTGGAAGAAGTTGGCCAAGTGTCAAAGCAGTTTATGGTATACATATATATATATATATATATATATATATATATATATATATATATATATATATATATATATATATATATATATATATATATATATATATATATATATATATATATATATATATATATATATATATATATATATATATATATATATATATATATATATATATATATATATACGGGTGTTTGTATATATATATTTATATATAAATTCTAGCTTCCTCCTATGAGTATTTCAAAATGGCTTATATATAATAACTAACAGGGCTTCAGAGTATGTTTGGCTTAAGGTACTGGACGTTCTTCTCTTTCCTCTTACTTTTATATATAAGAGTCATAAATATAGGTATACTGATGACAGTATACATATATTAATATATAGAGCTTTGCAAATATATATTTATATATTGGCTTAGCCTCAGAAGATCTCATAGATCTGATAAGGGTATGAACACATGGTTATATATATAATCTACATATATATAACCATATGTTCAAACTAGTTATTTTTTTCCTTACAATTTGAGGAGCTTGGAAATCTTTGCAGCTTTTTCTGAATGATGTAAATATTAGAGGCCCATAATGAACTCTGCTATTATCTTATTTCTGATAGTTAGCCTGGTATGACTTGAAATTAGTCAGAGCACTAGTATAGTACTGAGGAGTATATTTAGTTCTGATGTAAATATGCCTAAAATGTTAAGACTCTCATGGCAGGAATTGTTAATCTTTAGTGGTAAGGATTTTTAATCACAAGAGTATTTGTTTCTAGTATTATATTGTCAATAATAAAAGTATTTAACTACAAGCTTCATAGTCAATATCAAATATTCTTAGATAGGTTATGTAGCCGAGATGTAGAATTTTTATCTTGATGCAGCTTAACC
>BSBK01014755.1:0-37500 GCA_027943335.1 Chamaecyparis obtusa | reverse complement strand
GAGCATATGATGCATATTCATATGGTATTTGAGAAGTTGAGAGAAGAGAAATTGTTGATTAATTTGAAGAAGTGTAGTTTTGTGAAGAAAGAGTTGGTGTATTTGGGGTTTTTAGTTTCAGGAGAAGGTCTAAAAATAGACCCAGAGAAGGTACGGGCTATCTTTGAATAGCCTACTCCAAGGAGTGCTACTGAGGTAAGATATTTTCATGGTTTGGCTAGCTTTTACAGAAATTTTATCAGAAATTTTAGCAGTATTTGTGGACCCTTGACTGAAACAATGAGAGGGGATAGAAAATAGTTTAAGTGGACTAATGGGGCAGAAAAGAGTTTTCAATTGTTGAAACAAAAAGTTACAGGACAACCTGTTTTAGCACTTCTAGATTTTAATAAGGTGTTTCAAGTAGATTGTGATGCTAGTGGTACTGCAATAGGAGCTGTTATGAGCCAAGAAGGTAAACCTGTTGCTTATTTCAGTGAGAAATTAAATGATGCCAAGAGAAAATATTCTATTTATGATCAAGAATTTTATGCTATAGTTTAGGCATTGAAAAAGTGGAGGCACTATCTGCTTCCTAAGGAGTTTGTTTTGTATACTGATCATCAAGCTTTGCAATATTTTAATAGTCAAAGAAAATTGAATCAAAGGCATTTGAAATGGGTTGAGTTTTTGTAGAGTTATACATTTGTTTTGAAACACAGGAGTGGAAAGTCTAATAGGGTTGCAGATGCTCTTAGCAGAAGGCAACTATTACTGATAGAAATGCAGATTGAAGTGGTTGGGTTCAAGGAACTCAAGAATTTGTATCTAGAGGATCCTGATTTTGGTGAAGCTTGGAAAGCTTGTACAGAACCTGTTACTCTAGACAGGATGAAATGGCTGGATTTTATCATCCAAGATGATATGCTATTCAAAGGGAGTCAGTTGTGCATTCCATGAAGTTCTATGAGGGAGAATCTCATCAAGGAGAAGCATAGTGGAGGATTGGCTGGACATTTTGGTCGTGATAAAACCTTTGCTTTGGTTGGTGAGAATTATTATTGGCCACAATTGCAGCAAAATGTGAAGAAGTTTGTACAGAGTTGTAGAGTATGTCAGATGGCAAAAGGAGTGAAGCAGAATATAGGGTTGTATCAGCCAGTACCTATACCAGAGAAGCCCTGGGAGGATATCAGTATGGACTTTGTTCTTGGTTTACCTAGGACTCAGCGGGGACACGATTCAATTTTTATGGTAGTTGATAGATTTTTGAAGATGGTACATTTCATTCCCTACAAGAAGACTAATGATGTTGTTCATGTAGCAGAATTGTTTTTTAGAGAAGTAGTGAGACTTCATGGTTTGCCAAAGACCATAATTTCAGATCGGGACACTAAGTTTGTTGGATATTTCTGGCATACATTGTGGAAGAAGTTAAAGATAGATTTGAAGTTTAGTTCATCACATCATCCACAGACTGATGGATAGACAAAGGTGGTGAATAGGAGTTTGGGAAATTCACTGAGATGTTTGGTTGGAGATAAGCCAATAGGATGGGATTTGATTTTACCACAGGCAAAATTTGCATACAATAATTCTGTCAACAGGAGCACTGGTAAATCACCATTTCAGATTGTATATGGAAGTAGTCCAAGAAATGCATCTGAATTGAGGAAGATAGATAAAGGAGAAATAAGTAGTGTTGAAGCTAAGAATTTTGTAGAACACTTGAAGAACATCCATGGGGAGGTAAGGAAGCATATTACCAAAATGAACACACAGTATAAGGCTAAGGTAGATGAGAAAAGGAGGTATAAGGAATTTCAGGTTGGTGATGAAGTCATGATTCATTTGCGGAAGGAGTGGTTTCCATTTGGTACATATAACAAGCTGAAAATGAAGAAGTTTTGACCATGTAGGGTACTGAAGAAACATGATTCAGGAAATGCATACACTAATACATTTGGGGGCATTTTGTGATGGCTATGTGTCATAATTGCGACGGCTATGTGTCGCAATAGCAACACCCATAGACGTCACTATTTTTTAGTCACAAATTGTGACGTCTATGGGTAGCCTTCGCAATTGCGACACATAGCCCGTCGCAATGTGGCTAAGATTTGTTAGCGGCATGGGCATCGCCCCCCATCGCATGGCTTTGGAGGGCCGTCACAATCACGATGGGCCTCCCAAGCAATTGCGACAGGCACCTGCATCGCATTACGACGGGTTCCCGTCGCAATTGCGATGCCCGTGGGTGGATTAAAAAAAATAATTTATTTAATACATTGCTAATGAACCACATTAATGCTTTTTTCTTTCAACAAATGAGGACAGCCAATGTAAAGACAACATGATAATGTACACTCACTGTAAGGATAGTCACAAATGAGGACATCTCACAGTGACTGTCCCTTGTGTAATTGCCACTTGAATGTATTGCTATTCAGCCACATTAATGCTTTTATTCTTCAACAAATGAGGATAGTCACTCTAAATACAACATGATAATGTACACTCACAGTGAGTGTACATTATCATGTTGTCTTTACAGTGACTATCCTCATTTGTTGAAGAAGAAAAGCATTAATGTGGCTGAATAGCAATACATTCAAGTGGCAATTACACTAGGGACAGTCACTGTGAGATGTCCTCATTTGTGACTGTCCTTACAGTGAGTGTACATTATCATGTTGTCTTTACAGTGAGTGTACATTATCATGTTATCTTTACAGTGTCAATATATGCATTATTACTTATACTGAAGAGTACTCTAAATAATATGTCATTGTGGAGTTCTGATTGCTTCCAATTTGATATATGCTTGTTCTACTTATGTATCCAGCATCATGTAAGAAAAGTTGATGCTTTTAAAATAGATTCATTTAGCCATGAAATGCCTGTGCATGTTACATACAAGATTCCAAGGCCCAAAACTAATTACTCATTATAATTCATGTACAGAATGATAATCAACCACAACGAGGCATGCATAGGCGCTGCTTAGATTTTGAGGCATTAGAAGCTCGTAGAAGAAACTTGACCAATGGCTCATGGAATGCACAAAACTTATTGCCTAAAATAGGAGCATTGGTAACCACAGATGATGGTTTTGAAAAGAACACTTCACCATCAATGTCACGTGAGGGAACTGCAATTTCTGATGGCAAGCAACTTGTAGTATATAAGAGAGATGCAGGTACAGATGCTGGGAATACATTGCTAATGAACCACATTAATGCTTTTTTCCTTCAACAAATGAGGACAGTCACTATAAAGACAACATGATAATGTACACTCACTGTAAGGATAGTCACAAATGAGGACATCTCACAGTGACTGTCCCTTGTGTAATTGCCACTTGAATGTATTGCTATTCAGCCACATTAATGCTTTTCTTCTTCAACAAATGAGGATACTCACTCTAAAGACAACATGATAATGTACATAGGCTGTAAGTGTACATTATCAAGTTGTCTTTATAGTGATTGTCCTCCTTCAAGTGGCAATTACACAAGGGACAGTCACTGTAAAGGCAACATGATAATGTAGAGAAATGTTGTCATTTGTATTTTCAACAGTGCCGAGAGAGATTCCCTCCATGAAATCACAACTACAATTTCTGAGTACGTTGGATTTATTTTTCTTTTGTCATTATTATGTAATCTAGTATTCAGCTGTTATAGAGTTAAAATACCCAGAAATGAGGACATATCTGTGTTGAATTTATTGTTAGTGGCTTTGGTTATTTAGAAGTTTAATTTTATTTGTTCATCTTTCAAGCACAAACATTTTGTGGACCGTAACATCTTCATTGTTACGGGTATGCAATGAAACAGCCCTAACTTGCAACTACCTTCATGGTACTTGTGTACATTATCATGTTGTCTTTACAGTGACTGTCCTCATTCAAGTGGCAATTACATAAGGGACAGTCACTGTGAGATGTCCTCATTTGTGACAAGGACAGTCACACATGAGGACATCTCACAGTGACTGTCCCTTGTGTAATTGCCACTTGAATGTATTGCTATTCAACCACATTTATGGGCCCATTTGGACTACAGCACACAGTAGCATCTACAGAGAAGAATATCCTAGGTGTAACAAGTTGTAAGAATATACCAACAGTTCTAAGAAGTTCCCTAGCACATAGTAGCATCTACAGAGAAGAATATACAACATGAGGGCAGCCACTATAAAGACAACATGATAATGTACACTCATTGTATGTGTACATTATCATGTTGTCTTTACAGTGACTGTCGTCATTCAAGTGGAAATTACACAAGGGACAGTCACTGTGAGATGTCCTCATTTGTGACAAGGACAGTCACACATGAGGACATCTCACAGTGACTGTCCCTTGTGTAATTTCCACTTGAATGTATTGCTATTCAACCACATTTATGGGCCCGTTTGGACCGCAGCACATAGTAGCATCTACAGAGAAGAATATCCCAGGTGTAACAAGTTGTAAGAATATACCAACAGTTCTAAGAAGTTCCCTAGCACATAGTAGCATCTACAGAGAAGAATATGGGTCAATGAGGTTGACTTCAAAGCCATGCAATCTAATGGTAATAGTAATATCATAATTTGACATACTATCAGAAATACTTCCTAAATAGACTATTCAATCTTATAAGAGATGGATTCATGAGAACTATTATTTATGAAATATGAGTCAATGACTTTAATTAAAAAAATTACACAATCTAATTCTTGTAAAAATATCAAAATTTGACACATTGAAAATACCTTCCAAAAGTATCATTAATTGATTAATATGAATCACTACTCATGAAATATAATTTTATAAACCTAATCTAAAAACTACACAATAAAAATCTTAATAGCAATATTGTAAGAAACTATTCCCAAAAGCAAGCCTAACAAAATTTGATGAAAATAATTTTTGTTTCACTCAACTTTGACATTCACAACTTCCTCTTTTATTATAATAAGAAAAAAAATGTCTTTTTAGATATACCTCATGAACCATACTCGAATAATCTATCATTTTTCTTCTCAAAAACATATTTGCAGAGCCTGCTTCTTTTACTTGTTTGTACTTTTATCTCTCTGATGGAAAGGGTTCCTTCAGGATACATTTTTCTAAGTTCACTGCTTGAGATATTTGAGGAGGGTTCCCCTGCTTGAGTATCCATCCAACCCATATTCGAGTAGTTCTACAATTGTACAGTCTAAATTAATAATACTGACAATTGAATGATGAATGATGATACATTGAATTGATATAAACTAATCCTAAAAACACTAAAACATTATTAATATATTTATATTTCATAAATAAAATTGATATAAAAGATCTGGAAAGATACATTAAAAAATAGAAAAACAGTAATTTATAATAGAAGGAAACTTAAATTGCTATTTTAAAAAAAAACAAGAGTCTTAAATCTTATCATTTTGTTTCATTATCATCCATAAGTACACACCTCTAGCATAATAATTATATTTTACCACCCATAAAATGAAAAAATAATTTTCACAAGAGAAATTGAAGCTAGATTATAAAAATGAACCATCTTATTGGAAACTGGAACTGTTATCATACCCAAAAGGACTACAAAATTTCACCTTATCATACCCAGATTGTTGCTTTGCCTAGCGGAGGGAAATTTGATCAGTAAAATTGACACAGAGTATGTTGTCTCCATTGTCATGCTGGATAACAAAACACCAACTTTAATGGGCATGTACTGTCCCTTGTGTAATTGCCACTTGAATGCATTTCTATTTGATGTAGGGGCATCCCTAATGCAAGCCAAAGACACCATGATTGAAGGAAGTTGCCATGAAGCCAAGGAGTCAAATCCTATCAATTGGAACATAAGATTTTCACCTTGGAGCTTTGAAGGATTGACTGGTGAAAGGTCCTTTTGATTGACAAATCAGAGTCTTTTTGAATGACAAATCAGAGTCTTTTTGAATGACAATAAATTAGAATAGGAGTTTTAGATGTTTTCTTGGTTTGTAATAAATATTAAGGATTGATTTTATCTCCTTATAAACATCAACTTGTTGGACACAAGACCCCTTGGTGACTTATAAACCTTGGGCATCTTTTGAGTCCTTGGATGAAATGAGCATAGTAAGTGTTTATTAGGTGTCTTTTAGATGTTTTTAAGAAGTTTGGAGGTCCAAAATAACTTTAATAAGGTTCCTAAAGTTTCACAACACATTTTTAACCTTCTCGGCAAAGTTGTAATGCAACTTTAAAAGTTGCTTAGCAAAGTTGACATTTGTTGGATAAACTGTTCTAACCACCTAGATGGTTGAACCAACATTTAGAGAGCCTATTTTAGGCTTCAAATGGTCGAAGAAAGATAGAGAACCAGTATTGTAATCATTTTGCTTTCATAAAAAATAAAAATAACCCTATTTTAGTGCATTTCTGGTGAAAAATGAACTCTGTACGGCTGTACGAATGGTGGTTGGATGATAAAATTTGCCTAGAAGTTGTAATAGTGACATCTGATGCTTTGGAAGTTGGTTTGATTGATTCTCTTTGTTTTATATCTAAGTTATTTCAAATTTTCTGTGCATTGTTTACAAACCCTCATTTTTAGGGTTTGACTGATGTAAAGACCTTAACTCACATTTCAACCATTGGAATTCCTTCTTCCTTGGTGGAATGAGAGTTAAGGATGTATATTTGTATATTCTAAAAGCCCTGACTACTCTGCATCACTATTGAACCACATTAATGCTTTTTTCCTTCAACAAATGAGGACAGTCACTGTAAAGACAACATGATAATGTACACTCACTGTAAGGATAGTCACAAATGAGGAAATCTCAGAGTGATTATCCCTTGTGTAATTTCCACTTGAATACATTGCTATTGAACCACATTAAAGCTTTTTTCCTTCAAGTGGAAATTACACAAGGGACAGTCACTGTGAGATGTCCTCATTTGTGGCAAGGACAGTCACACATGAGGACATCTCACAGTGACTGTCCCTTGTGTAATTGCCACTTGAATGTATTGCTATTCAACCACATTTATGGGCCTGTTTGGACCACGGCACACAATAGCATCTACAGAGAAGAATATCCCAGGTGTAACAAGTTGTAAGAATATACCAATAGTTCTAAGAAGTTCCCTAGCACATAGTAGCATCTACAAAGAAGAATATACAACATGAGGGCAGCCACTGTAAAGACAACATGATAATGTACAATCATTGTATGTGTACATTATCATGTTGTCTTCACAGTGACTGTCCTCATTCAAGTGGCAATTAAAGAAGGGATAGTCATTGTGAGAAGTCCTCATTTGTGACAAGGATAGTCACACATGAGGACATCTCACAGTGATCGATTGTCCCTTGTGTAATTGCCGCTTGAATATATTGCTATTGAACCACATTAATGCTTTTCTTCTTCAACAAATGAGGATAGTCACTCTAAAGACAACATGATAATGTACACTCACTGTAAGGACAGTCACAAATGAGGACATCTCACAGTGACTGTCCCTTGTGTGATTGCCACTTGAATGTATTGCTATTCAGCCACATTAATGCTTTTCTTCTTCAACAAATGAGTATAGTCACTCTAAAGACAACATGATAATGTACACAGGCTGTAAGTGTACATTATCATATTGTCTTTACAGTGACTGTCCTCCTTCAAGTGGCAATTACACAAGCGACAGTCACTGTAAAGGCAACATGATAATGTAGAGAAATGTTGTCATTTGTATTTTCAACAGTACCGAGAGAGATTCCCTCCGCGAAATCACAGCTACAATTTTTGAGTACATTGGGTTTATTTTTCTTTTGTCATTATTATGTAATCTGGTATTCAGCTGTTACAGAGCTAAAATACCTAGAAATGAGGACATATCTATGTTGAATTTATTGTTAGTGGCTTTGGTTATTTAGAAGTTTAATTTTATTTGTTCATCTTTCAAGCACAAACATTTTGTGGACCGTAACATCTTCATTGTTTCGGGTATGCAATGAAACAGCCGTAACTTGCAACTACCTTCACGGTACTTGTGTACATTATCATGTTGTCTTTACAGTGACTGTCCTCATTCAAGTGGCAATTACAAAATGGGACAGTCACTGTGAGATGTCCTCATTTGTGACAAGGACAGTCACACATGAGGACATCTCACAGTGACTGTCCCTTGTGTAATTGCCACTTGAATGTATTGCTATTCAACCACATTTATGGGCCCGTTTGGACCACAGCACACAGTAGCATCTACAGAGAAGAATATCCTAGGTGTAACAAGTTGTAAGAATATACCAACAGTTCTAAGAAGTTCCCTAGCACATAGTAGCATCTACAGAGAAGAATATACAACATGAGGGCAGCCACTGTAAAGACAACATGATAATGTACACTCATTGTATGTGTACATTATTATGTTGTCTTTATAGTGACTATCCTCATTCAAGTGGCAATTACAGAAGGGATAGTCATTGTGAGATGTCCTCATTTGTGACAAGGATAGTCACACATGAGGACATCTCACAGTGATCGATTGTCCCTTGTGTAATTGCCACTTGAATGTATTGCTATTGAACCACATTAATGCTTTTCTTCTTCAACAAATGAGGACAGTCACTCTAAAGACAACATGATAATGTACACTCACTGTAAGGATAGTCACAAATGAGGACATCTCACAGTGACTGTCCCTTGTGTGATTGCCACTTGAATGTATTGCTATTCAGCCACATTAATGCTTTTCTTCTTCAACAAATGAGGATAGTCACTCTAAAGACAACATGATAATGTACACTCACTGTAAGTGTACATTATCATGTTGTCTTTACAGTGACTGTCCTCCTTCAAGTGGCAATTACACAAGGGATTTGTGTTTTCATTTATGTTTTCAACAGCGCGGTAACCCTCCACGAAATCACATCGGGATATAAGGGCAAAACAAACAAGAACGTTGTCATTTGTATTTTCAACAGCGCCGAGAGAGATAAACAAACTTAAAACTCAGACTTAAGAAAGATGAAGGCAATGCTTCAAAAGGCTGATGCCCTAAATACGGGAAAACACAATACCACCATTAAACGATGCCCTAGTCACCGTATCAATGCTGCCAGCTCCGTACCAGTATGCTGACTACTCACTTTCATCCTGTGATAAAGGTAACTTCATTAATCATAATTGAAATGGCAGCATACGAACTAAAGCTGATGAACATTTATAAACTAAAAGTTTAAAACTACAGATTACAAATGTAGTAGTTTCATACGAAAAGAACTTGATGTTTGAAATTTACCATTAGAAGTATCCAAAGGAATACCACAGTACTGTTGAACTTGGAGAATCGGAGATGATCTACACAGCAAGGTTCAACAGTTGTAAGGACTGTTACACCATCTTTAGCATTTGAATACATTTTCTCCTTGGCTTCTGGTGGATCCTCAAAGACCCCCAATGACATTTTCCCTACAATTATCAATTGTTTGTCAGTATGAGATATTAATAAATAAACATTAATCACAATATTAGGCAAACAATGTTCTTGATGTCTGAATCTAAATCACAGAAAGCTCTAATAAAGTAGTTCTCAGTTTCACATTAAACTAAGTTTCAATTTCAAATGGTTATAATAATTTTTGCAAGTTATAAGTAGCTGGTTACAGTATATGACATAAAAAGAAAAAAAATCATTTCTATTCTTTTCTTCTTTTTCTCTTTCAACGAAGCTTTTGCACCACACAAATGCATAACAAGAATTTCTCAGGAGGTTTCAAGACCATTGCATACCAAACTTCTTCTCTGTAGATGCTACTGTGTGTCGTGGTCCAAACGGGTCCAAATAGACCTAGTGACTCTAGTAGGTCTCCAAAACCTATTCTGCAGCAATAACTATTCAATTTGACAAAGGACCTTATGAACTTATATGTTTTTTGAGTACCCTTTTTGATGTTCTAACAATCCTCCAACTCCCAGACCCTGACTCCACTCCAGCATATCAATGTCCTTATTGAGTCCACAGACCTAATGCATGCCTTTGGGTGTGGGTTCCAAAACAAGGCATTGAAAATGGGTGCATGAAACCAAGATCAGAGTTTGAAGATGTCCACCATGCTCTAAAGATCTAGATTCAACAAGGTTTGAGGTCCTTTACTTGCCGCTACCCTCTAATCTTGCATAATCCATCAACTCCTAGTCAAGAACATTGAGATTCTTGACCTAGGGCTTGCTCTCGAAATTCTCTGGCTTAGTATCCTGTTCCAAAGCTTTTAAAATATGAAAATAAACCCCCTTAACTTGCATTTTACAAAGAACAAAGGATATCCTATGGTTTATTTGCAAGTTAAGGCCATTTGAATGCAATAACCCAAAAAATGAGGGTTTGACAGAACAACAGATAAGAAAAAGGAATAACTTTGATATAAGGTGTCTTGAATCTACCAAATAAACTCTCAAAGCATAAGATATAAATACTCTAACTTCCACACTAGTCTTCCCTCCCTTTCACATCCGTACACTGTACAGTGCTTGAAGGAAATGCACAGAAAAGGCTCTGAAATAGTGGCTCTGTCTAACAGAGAGTCCATGCTAGGCTTCATGACTAACCTAGAGCACATTCCTTGTTATGGAGGAAGTTTGAATGGTGAAGAACTTATGGAATGGATAGAGGACCTAGATAACCATTTTGACTACAAGTATCTTATGGATAGAGGACCTTGATAACCATTTTGACTCATTTAGTATCTTATTGAGCTTCACTTTGTTTCGAGAATATAGTTTAATATTCTCTACTAAACAGGGCCAACCACATGAAGGTGGAAGCTCATTTGGCCCCACCCCCTCCCCCTAACATCACTCTACATTCCCCGTTAACATCTAACATTCATTCATTCTTTCAATTATTAATAAAATGTAACATTCAATCAATATCACATGATAACATTCATTAACACATTAGATTCGTTAACACGCAACATTCATCAATATGAAAATAAACACATAATTCATGAACATTCATTAGCACATAATTAAATTCATTGAGACATAAAATTCAGTCATTATCAATTAAGGTATTTAGATGACAATCATTTCTTTTTTCTCTTTCTAATTTTTTTTTCTATGTAAGCTCTAAGAGGAGCATCAGTGTTATCATCAATACCCCCCTCATCAGTTGTTTTGTTCTCTGTTCTTGATGATCTAAAATTCCTATGCTGCTGCAAAGGGGGGTCCTCTACAATAACAAATAAAAGAGTTAAATTTAAAATATTTAATTATAATTGTTACAAGTATTTAATTATTTTAAAGAACATAACTGTGGCACTCTTTAATTACCTAATCTGGCCACATCATTTTGTCTAGACTCAACCTCAACATGCTCATGAGCACCGACCCCTCAATCCTCTACAGTTGCTATACAAAATGTTACATTAATCCAAACACCAATTGTAATTACATATAAAAATTTTAATAGCAAATGTATACCTCCACCACTAGGATGCACATCATGCGAACCTTCATTATGCATAGATTGTGTAGAAGGATTGTCAGGCTGCATTCCAATATCCTACACATTGTTATCATTGCTTTTTTAAAACAGATATACTCACTTTATATTAGAACT
This sequence comes from Chamaecyparis obtusa, assembly GCA_027943335.1. Lineage (NCBI taxonomy): Eukaryota > Viridiplantae > Streptophyta > Pinopsida > Cupressales > Cupressaceae > Chamaecyparis > Chamaecyparis obtusa. Next base: position 25,916 of record BSBK01014755.1, on the reverse strand, counting down.
TAACATCAAATAGACTAATTGGTAAAGTATTCAATTTGAAATAAATTTCATTTAGCTTATTTACCTGTGGCTCAGATGCATCATTATTTGAACCTTGCACACTGATTTCAGCTTGTAGCCATTCAGCCACGGCTCTATAGCCTTGTTGGAAGCCAATTCTCTTGTCCTCTTCTGTGAGGCATCTATTGAACTCTGACCCCTACATTTTTGCTTGGTATGGTGAATTTTACTTGCATTGTTTGATCAAAAAAAATTTCCTTGCAATATATAAAAAAATTGATACAAGTTTTGATTTACTAATACTTACAACTCGTGCTTGAAGTTTGGAAAAACCACCAGAGCCGAGCTTGTGTGTCCCATGCTTTTCTAATCTTGCCTTTGTTACCTTTGATGTGTCAGGCAATCTATGAAAAGTTTGAAATATGTTAGAGACCAGTACAGGAAAAATTTAGAGGTTAATTAGTACATAATTATAGGAAAAATTTAGAGGTTAATTAGTACATAATTACATTCTCAAAAGTATCACATACCTTGCTCTACTCTCTGCTGGCGTAATTCCTTTTTTCATGTTGGCTTTATACTTTCCATCCAAAATCAAAGCCTGCCACTCAGCCTCAAGAACACAGGATGGACGCTCGTGCCTTGGGTTAACCTCTAAATATTTCCTGTACTGGTCCCTAATATACTTCAAACATAAACCAGCTTTTTCAAGGAGCTTGTTTCTCTTGAATGCACGAGGTCCAAAAAGCTGGGTCATTCTATGTACAAGATCATCCTTCAACTTTTTATCTTGGTTATTCCACCTTTTAAGTAAAAAAAAACATGTTAGACTCATAAATGAAGAGAAGCTACCTTTAATATAGTTCAAGAAATTGATGAAAAGGAAAACTATTCTAGCAATGATATGAAATCAAAATAGTGGTTTGGGGTTTTAGTTAGGATATGATGTTCCACCATGTACGTAGGGTGGGCCTGAATATCCGCAAACACTCGTCACCAAGTTTTCGCCAAAAAATATCATTCCCTACAAAATAATCATGGGATCATTAGTCGATGAAGAGTGATCAAAAACTAAATTACTATTATATCACTATAGAATAATAATAACTTTAAATTACCTAGAACTTTGGCTACTTTTAAGGGAATGCCTTCATCATCGCTGATGATCAATACGCAATCCTTCACCGTTCCCGTACTAGGAACATGGGAACATCCAAGAAATGATGTTGCATCAGGAGTTGTTGCATCTCCTATTGCAAAAAATGAAAACCATTATCAAATGCCTCCAAGAAATAATACTTCAAGGGAAATAAATTGGTGCAGAGCACCCATGGCACAAACACAATCAAGGGATCTACATCGCAAACACATAACACTTAAACACATAACAAAAGAGAGAAAAAGAGGGATTTGTGTACCAGTAGATGGTGCAACAGTTGGTGCATTTAGGCTGTGTGTTGTTGACATGGCAGTCGGCAAGACATTTGTGGCTATCCTGGATGGAGGTGGCGTTGTCATATCATCATGGAAAGGAGCTGAAGAATAAAATTGTTAGAGCATGCATAAATATAGAACGCGTGGACTAGCATGGACAAGATTGTTAGAGCATTAAAAAAAAATTGTTCGAGCATGTATTGTCAATGATTATGATCATTCCTATATATATTCAGTGGAAAACACAAGTGGGGAATGGAACATGTGATCTACCTGAACCACTTGCAGTACCGGCCTCATCATGGGAATGGGGTTGAAAATTACGCAAATAACTTTGTAAAGACAATGCATCCATATTTTAATTAATGTCATAAAAGAGCATAACATAAAAACCATTATTGAACTCTTGTAATAATTAAAAATTTCATTAATACTTACTTTTAAGTTTTCATAAGTGCGCAACAACTCAACTGCCCTGTCTTTTATTTCCTGAGTCTGAGGATGTATGGATACCAAACGTAGAAGTTCTTTCCCAATTTTCTTTAGTAGCTTTTTAATGGAACCGATCGGGTCATCGGTCTCTGCTAAATCAATAAAAAAAGGGTCCACAAGGGGGGACTCCTGAGGGACTACAGGTTGCTTTCCCTCTCTCTGACCACCGGCCCTCTGTGACAACAATAGTATTAGTATTATCAAAATTACTCCAAAACAATGAAGAAAATAACATTAAAAAAAATAACATTTTTCTTCTATCTAGTTTGCAAAATTACAATGAGTTTTACCTGCTCATGTGTAGATGAGCTAGGAATATCGTCACCATCACCTTCGGGCGGTTGCTCCATATTGTGCCCCTGTGTCAAAGATCAAGTATAAAAATGTTAGCCAAAAATTTAATAACTAAATGGTATGTTGGAGTCATTGATTAGAAGTTGGTTTAATAGTATGTACCACCCCCATGATAGTAGCCTCGTTTGTAGTTGAAACTTGTAGCTTTTATATAGATAATGAATAAACTATGTAACCATTTAAGACAAATATATTTCTATCAAGAAATGAATATTAAATACATTAAGGATTGATGGCATACCTTTAAATTTCATCATCATCATCCTCATCATCATCATCATCATCATCATCATCATCATCATCATCATCATCATCATCATCATCATCATCATCATCATCATCATCATCATCCTCGTCATCATCGTCATCATCATCGTCATCGTCATCATCGTTGTCATCGTTGTCATCATCATCAACATCATCATCATCAACATCAACATCATCTTCATCATCATCATCAGTAGCAGCATCATCATCGTCATCATCTTCTTCTTCTTCTTCATGAAAATTTGTCTCAGGAACATCATCCAATAATTGTCGATCGTGATCATCATCTACATCATCTTCTACTTCTTCGGTATCTTCTTCTTCCATCGCATTATACTTTATCGGCCTTCCTCTCGGTTCATGTCTAACAACAAATGACCAATCCAATTTATGTGAAACCTCTGAGTAAAATACCTGCTCACATTGGCTTGGAAGAACATAGGGCTCATCCCCAACTGGCTCAAACAACCTTGTATTAACCATTGTAAATCCATTATCATGTTCAATAACAGTTCTATTAGGATCATTTGGATTAAGTCATAGCCTATACCATTTGACAACGAAGAGTACTAATTTGAAGGAACTAAAGTCACACTCAAGTATATCATCCAAAATGCCATAGTATTGATTTTTAGACTCTTGAGGATCTAAGTCATTTCTAGATGAAATATTAGTCATTTGAAAGACTGCAGTTATTCCAGAATCATAAGTTTTCTTCGTGTCATCCAACACTTTGACGCGAAATTTTTGACCATTATAGAACATACGCTTGTGGTGTTTAACCTGTAATAATATGTGAAACATGTCAAAATTATTATATCGTGAGTTGATAAACATACGGGTGATTAATAATTTTGTACGTACCTGGAAATCTCTTAAACCATATGCTAAATCTATTTCCCTTTGCGTAACATTAGAATCTCCATTACAATGAGCTTCTTTAACCAATGAAGATACACCTTCCCATGTTAATGTGTGACCAGAATGTTGACATCGTTCAATCCATACCGTCATCCAATCAAGATTGTTTGCAATATACAAATGTAGTGCATCCCACTCTCAAGCAACTGTATAAAAAAAAATAGACGACTTACAACCGATTTATTTTGAAGATTAAGAAATAATTTATTACAATAACATCTTATAATTTATTACCTGTCACTTTCCTCAATCTACCTTTCCCCATCAAGTACTCCCCTTTGAATTTTTTATAAGGGTCAAGATCCCAAATGCGATCTACATGGATATTTGAAGCAAACTTAGGAAGATATTCAGTAATGTACACCATAGTCTGGTATACCATGTATCCCTCTACCATAGAACCCTCAGGATGTGCTCTTTGTCGAACCAAAGCCTTCAAAGATTTCAAGTGCCTCTCAACCATCCACATTGACCTAGTGTGTGCAGGTCCACACAATTCAATCTCCTCAACTTGGTGTATGAGGTAGTGTTCTTGTGCATTGAAAAAAGTTGGAGGTAGACACTTTTGCATTTCACACAGTAAATGAGGAATTCTTCTCTTCCAATAGTTTATATCTTCTTTATGGATTTCTTTAGATGACAACCACCTACATTAAGAGATTCAAGTCACAAAAAATATATAAATACGAGACTTTACAAAATAATATACAATAGATTACATAGCAAGAAAAACAAATCGCGAATATAATAAATATATACAACAAATTGAACAGATATTACTGCTTACCTCATGTATTTTCCAAGATCATATATCACTTGTTTGATGTTATTGTTGAAGTGCTCTGGGAGAGATAGAGGTAGCACGTACTGCAGTAATTATAAACCAATCATTTCATTATTTTCTAACATAACATAATGAATAGTACACGTAGTTTATGAATATATTGTAAATACAGAAGAACATAACTTACCTTGATGAAAGTATGCCAATCATGCGTTTTGAGCCCTGGCCCAAATTCACTTTTCTTTGATATGAGATTGCTTATGTTCCCAGCAAATCCTGTGGGAAATTGAATTTTTCGTATGACTTCTTTTATGGCATCACTTTGCTGCTCCGTTAATAACCAAGGAAGGGCACTTATATTAATCTGATCTCTATTGCTATTTGAGTGAATGAAATTCTTCAGTGCATGATTGGATTCATGAATGTCATTACAAATTTTGACAATTTTTTCTTTGTCACGCCTTCCATCCAGTATTTTCCACAATGTCTCTGTTATATTCTTTCCAACATGCATAAGATCAAACAAATGCACAATTTGTAGGTCCTCGTAGTAGGGCAACCTACTAAATTGTTTGGGATAGCTTTTTAGTCCCTTTCGAAGGTTGTCAGTAGTGCCTTGATGACCTTCATGATCATCAATTACATAATTAGTAAACAAAAATCATAATAGAAATATATAAATTACAAACATAAACCATTAAGTGGAACGACATTACCTCGACGATTAATTCTATTATATTCCAACTTCCATAGGCGAGGTGTCATTCTTCGTGGCTTTGATGTAGTCTCTTCTTTCCCATTGAAAAGATGTTTTTCCATACTTCGATACTTATGATTCCTGTGGAGGAAGTGTCAGTACTCATCAAACACATGCTTTCCTAAACTTTTTGAATGACGAGATTTCATCTTTGGACCACAAACTAGACATGAAAATTTTCCCTTTGTTTGAAGACCTACAAGATAATGATATAATTGGATTATTAAATATGTTGGCTTTTATAATTAGAATTATCATGCGCAACTTGAATTCACTATAACATACCACAAAAATGTGTTAGCCCTGGGGCATCATGTATTGTCCATACAAGTATTGCATGGAATTGAAATTGTCTTTGTCCTATTGGTCTAGACACGTCATACATAGTGACACTGTTCCATAACTCCACCAACTCGTCAATAAGAGCCTCAATATATACATTCATATCTTTAACTTGATATTTACCTACTTGAATGAACAGTAACATTACATAATTATTGTGACCATTTTACTGTAAGATTTGTAAGTACATGTAAATTAATAACTATCAAATGATAAAATACCTGGAACAATCATTGCCAACATAATGTGCTCCCTCTTTATTGACATCCACGGAGGAATGTTATTGTTGATAACAAAAATAGGCCACACCGAGCAAACAGATCTCATCTCTCCAAATGGATTGACACCATCCACTGCCAATGAAAGCCTGAGATTACGAGGTTCTTCTTTGAAGTGTTGCCACTTTTCCTCTATGTGCATAAATGCCAAACCATCCGCAGGGATTCGAATAATGTCATCTCGACTTCTATTGCATGCATGGTAATCCATAAATTGTGCCAAGCTAGTACACCTGAATAATTGTCACATCCGTGGAATAATGGGGATGTAACGAAGAACCTTGTGAGGCACCTTTTTTGTTATTCGATCTGTTCGATATCTACTCGTATGACATACAGGGCATTTTGTTGCAAATTCATGTTCTTTATAATATATAATATGATCATTGGGACAAGCATGTATTTCTTGATACTCCATTCCAATATCTTTCATAATAGCAGATAATTCTCGATATGAGCAAGGTAGAATATTTGATGGTGGTAACAAAAACTCGCCTATCAATCTACAGCAAAAAATATAAGTTGTTAATATAAACAATATTAGTGGTATATTATTCACCCTTTGTTAACTATAAAGACATATATGACATACCTTAACATACGTGACATTGTTATGTTGGATAAACCATTCATAACCTTCAAGTTCAACAACAACAATACAGCAGAGAGAAGAGTTGTTTGGGAGTCTTTGTATAGGGGCTTGTATGCCTTCTCAAGTAGAGGTACATCGAGGCTATCATCATCATCATGATCAGATCCGCTTGGACTAAATGTGTCATGGATCAATGTATTTATACCATCATCTTCAATTGTGTTTTTTGGCGCATGATCGTCATCTTCCATGGGATCATTATCTTCACCTTGGATATTCTCACCCCCATGTTCCTCCATATCATGTACTTCCCTGGGGAGATCAACCTATATAAAATTGATTAACATAAATAAACCATGATCTTCAACTCATCATCAAGTGATTTCATATGTATATAAATTGTTAAAATGATATAATGAACAACTTACTAGTGGATGATAGTCATGCCCCCCTTCAATGTGACCATTCTCCCTACAATGTCTCTTAACTGTTTTGATTAGCAGTCTTCTACGGTTTAAGCCCTTACAAATTTTGCAGGGACAATAACATTTTCCATCACCTTTTCTTTTCAAGTTAGACCACAATCTAGCAATTGTCTCCCTATTTTGTTCTTCACTTATATTATCTGACATGATCATTCTTCGCAGGAAGCAAAAATTGGGCTATGAAAACTTCGGTCTACAACTTTCAGTGACTAAGCAAAATTGTCAAAAGTACACAAATCTTCTTAGACCTAGTTAAATCCTTTAATATTTTAAAAGTCTAGTTAAAATATACATTAGATTAAAAAATATATAATTTTCATGCCTGAGCGCGCAGCTATGACTAGTGCAATGGTCTTCTTGCTTAGCTCTAGAAGCTCTCTAGCAATCAAAACATATAAGCTACAAGGCCTAACAGTAATTTCAAAACATATAAGCTACAAGGCAAGACATATTACATGACATGGCAAAAGGATTAAAATATACATTAGATTAAAATATATACAATTTTCAAACCTGAGCGCATGGCTATAACTCGTGCAATGGTCTTCTTGCTTAGCTCTAGAAGCTCTCCAGCAATCAAAACATATAAGCTATTAGAATACATTAACTTTCTGTAATTGGAAAACTCTATTTGATATTAGACCGTAGACTACTACTATTCTATCCATAAGAACTAAGTACAAAATTCTTTCAAGTTCACATCCATGATTCCCTTTAGATTAAAATATATAGCAAAAATGAGCTAAAAGTCTAGTTAAAATATACATTAGATTAAAAAATATACAATTTTCAAACCTGAGCGCGCGGCTATAACTCGTGTAATGGTCTTCTTGCTTGGCTTTAGAAGCTCTCCATCAATCAAAACATATAAGCTACAAGGCCTAATAGCAATTTCAAAACAAGGGTCATCAAAACAACCAAAAACAATGTGTGCAAACAATACCTTGTGAAGTGGTATAGACAATTAGAAGATGCTACTATGTGCTAGGGAACTTCTTAGAACTATTGGTATATTCTTACAACTTGTTACACCTGGGATATTCTTCTCTATAGATGCTACTGTGTGCCGTGGTCCAAAGGGGCCCATAAATGTGGTTGAATAGCAATACATTCAAGTGGCAATTACACAAGGGACAGTCACTGTGAGATATCCTCATGTGTGACTGTCCTTGTCACAAATGAGGACATCTCACAGTGACTGTCCCTTGTGTAATTGCCACTTGAATGAGGTCAGTCACTGTAAAGACAACATGATAATGTACACATACAATGAGTGTACATTATCATGTTGTCTTTACAGTGGCTGCCCTCATGTTGTATATTCTTCTCTGTAGATGCTACTACGTGCTAGGGAACTTCTTAGAACTGTTGGTATATTCTTACAACTTGTTACACCTGGGATATTCTTCTCTATAGATGCTACTATGTGTCGTGGTCCAAACGGGCCCATAAATGTGGTTGAATAGCAATACATTCAAGTGGCAATTACACAAGGGACAGTCACTGTGAGATGTCCTCATGTGTGACTGTCCTTGTCACAAATGAGGACATCTCACAGTGACTGTCCCTTGTGTAATTAAGTATTGTGGGGAAGCATTCTAAATAACCAAAGCCGCTAACAATAAATTCAACACAGATATGTCCTCATTTCTAGGTATTTTAGCTCTCTAATAGCTGAATACCAGATTAAATAATAATGACAAAAGAAAAATAAACCCAACGTACTCAGAAATTGTAGCTGTGATTTTGTGGAGGGAATCTCTCTCGGCGCTGTTGAAAACACAAATGACAACCCGCTTGATTTCGCGGATGGAATCTCTCTCGGTGCTGTTCAAAACACAAATGACAACCCGCTTTGTTCAAAACACAAATGATAACCCGCTTGATTTCACGGAGGGAATCTCTCTCGGCGCTGTTGAAAACACAAATGACAATGTTCCTTTTTTTTTTTGCACTTATATCCCGACCAACATAAGGTCCATTTGTAATACAACATGATAATGTACACTTACAGTGAGTGTACATTATCATGTTGTCCTTAGAGTGACTATCCTCATTTGTTGAAGAAGAAAAGCATTAATGTGGCTGAATAGCAATACATTCAAGTGGCAATTACACAAGGGACAGTCATTATGAGATGTCCTCATTTGTGACTATCCTTACAGTGAGTGTACATTATCATGGTGTCTTTAGAGTGACTATCCTCATTTGTTGAAGAAGAAAAGCATTAATGTGGTTCAATAGCAATACATTCAAGTGGCAATTACACAAGGGACAATCACTGTGAGATGTCCTCATGTGTGACTGTCCTTGTCACAAATGAGGACATCTCACAATGACTGTCCCTTGTGTAATTCAAGTGGCAATTACACAAGGGACAGTCACTGTGAGATGTCCTCATTTGTGACTGTCCTTACAATGAGTGTACATTATCATGTTGTCTTTAGAGTGACTGTCCTCATTTGTTGAAGAAGAAAAGCAATAATGTGGTTCAATAGCAATACATTCAAGTGGCAATTACACAAGGGACAATGTCATGAGCCGTGACATATTGAACTTAGTATAATAATAAAATGATTAGATGATATATAATAATCTATTATTAACGGTATATAAGAATAATATATAATTATTATCAAAAGATAATAATAATATATAGTTAGCATAATAAGTAATATGTTAATTAAATAATATTAAAATATTAATAAATAATATAATTATGATTATAATTATAATATAAATTAATAATAAATAATTATTAATAAATTATATATATTATATTATAATAATATATTAAGTAATAATATTAAATCAATTATTGATATAATAATTTTAATATATAAATAATATTAATAAACCTCTCAATATAAAACAATATGTTATCACTATAATAATATTTATTATAATATTATTAATATTACTAACATCATTAATTATAATATTTAATAATAACAATAACATTAATAATAATAATAATAATAATAATAATAATAATAATAATAATAACGTTTAAAGCAATATCGAATATCTGTAATCGATATACATCTACATTAAACATCTGCATTATCTATCACGATGAGGAATCAAGAAGTGATACAACAATCACTAGTCATTACACATCGATACCATGAGAGGATGATTAATGAACCAAATACTATGAAGTCAAGATCAACATGATATGAATAAGGGATAGGTCGCTATGTGTTTCAGAAGATGTATTGATAAGCAAGAAGGATAACCATTCATATATTATAAATAATCATTAATTGCACAAGTTTAGACAATGACATATTCGATAAAGCAATATCAAACATGAAGACCTGCTAGCAAATATGCACCATCACTTCCTATGTTATCATGACAATAACATAAACTAGATTGAATTCTACTATCTATATCAATAGACACCACATAGGAGGATATCGACTAAAGGATTGAAAGATTATCGATTGTCTGAGATAAACCACATCTTGTAGAAACACAAAAGCATCAGTGATTATATCACAAGCTATTGATGAATGAGGCATCAGTCATGGATAATAAGTACAATGTATCCTTAAGTATTAACAGGAATGGAAGTCAATTTGAAGATCAAACTCCATTGCCAGCAATCAACCAATAAATGGACAATTATCAGAAAATGATATCGACTTATATCAGAGTAGAAAGATTGGATATAATCATAACAATATGGGATAAGGCAAGAGTTAATATCGATTGACTAAATACTAATGATAGTTAGACCAAACTAATACAAACACAATGGATGTTAACTACTGGTTGCACTACTAATTAGGGAAGATTACCTTCATAAAAAGATTTGATATTGAGTCAATCTGGGAGTTATCTATGATCAGAAAATAATGAAATAATATTATGTGAACTGTCGGATTATGGAAAGGTGTGATTAACAAAGGGACATGGAGGAAGAAACAAGACACGTCTCATTCATAGCATCTCTTCATTTGTTAAAGACAATATAAGAATGCATTCTCGTCAGTCACTCAAGGCATCATTAGAACTTTATTTACTTATCCATATTTGGATATACTCAATAGAGCATCTGCCTTTGGCAGTTTGGTTTCAAGTTTATCATTGCAGATCAGAGACAACACCATGATTGCACAGATAGAAAGGATAGTCAGAAACAGCATCAATATTTGAAGTTGCAAGCATATAATTCAGAATCTGAAATAGCAACATATCACTCATAGTGATATTACACATTTGCATAATTACATCATCATATCAGACATAGCAAATACATTGTTGTAAGCAATACTTATTGATTGTATATCGATATTGTTTATATCAGACATAGCATCATTATACTATCACTATAAGTGATAGGAAACATCATATTCATAGCATATTTCATATCATTATATCCGACAGTGCTATTAAACATATTGGTATCAATATCATCTTGCACACATATTGTGATTGAATCTGAAATAGCGGTTGATATCTTAAGTAACCTCCATTACTTAGTTTAATTGTAAGTATCTGATAGAGTAAGTCTGAGAAGTGGAGTAATTGTTCCTATTTTCCAAGTTAGCCAAAAAGGGGACATTACAGACAATCACTGTGAGATGTCCTCATGTGTGACTGTCCTTGTCAGAAATGAGGATATCTCACAATGACTATCCCTTGTGTAATTCAAGCGACAATTACACAAGGGACAGTCACTGTGAGATGTCCTCATTTGTGACTTTCCTTACAGTGAGTGTACATTATCATGTTGTCTTTAGAGTGACTGTCCTCATTTGTTGAAGAAGAAAAGCATTAATGTGGTTCAATAGCAATACATTCAAGTGACAATTACACAAGGGACAATCACTATGAGATGTCCTCATGTGTGACTATCCTTGTCACAAATGAGGACATCTCACAATGACTGTCCCTTATGTAATTCAAGCGGAAATTACACAAGGGACAGTCACTGTGAGATGTCCTCATTTGTGACTGTCCTTACAGTGAGTGTACATTATCATGTTGTCTTTAGAGTGACTGTCCTCATTTGTTGAAGAAGAAAAGCATTAATGTGGTTCAATAGCAATACATTCAAGTGGAAATTACACAAGGGACAATCACTATGAGATGTCCTCATGTGTGACTATCCTTGTCACAAATGAGGACATCTCACAATGACTGTCCCTTGTGTAATCCAAGCAGCAATTACACAAGGGACAGTCACTGTGAGATGTCCTCATTTGTGACTATCCTTACAGTGAGTGTACATTATCATGTTGTCTTTAGAGTGATTGTCCTCATTTGTTGAAGAAGAAAAGCATTAATGTGGTTCAATAGCAATACATTCAAGTGGCAATTACACAAGGGACAGTCACTGTGAGATGTCCTCATTTGTGACTATCCTTACAGTGAGTGTACATTATCATGTTGTCTTTAGAGTGACTGTCCTCATTTGTTGAAGAAGAAAAGCATTAATGTGGTTCAATAGCAATACATTCAAGTGGCAATTACACAAGGGACAATCGATCACTGTGAGATGTCCTCATGTGTGACCTTTGTGAAGGAAAGTGCCAATTTGTACCCAAGTTACCAATATTGTGGCAAAAGTGGGAATGAAGCATTTAGGGGTCAAATTGGGAAAAGAAGTGTAGAAGTGGCCTATGTGAGGTCTAAATAGCCTAACTAAGTCATGGTTAGGGTCTTATGGTGTTTGAACAATAAGTTTTGAACCAAAATCCCAAAGGTTGTAACAAGTTGTCAATGTTGTCATTCACAACATTGACAACATTTGTGCAAGGGAGCATTTTCGAGTAAGATGGTTATGTAACTATATGAAACCATTGAATTAGGCATCAGATCAACTATAAGAGGCCTCTATTAATCTGTGTAAAAGGTTGGGGGGAAAAAAATTTGGAATTAAGAAGATTTGTAGAGTAACACGGTTTTAGTGAATTCTTGAGTTTTTTTGTTTCTTTGTTTTTAGTTGATTAATGGATTAGATAGCTCACAGTGTCTATTGGAAAAGTTAGTACAAGTTGTTTTTTTATTCTGTGTTGTGTTTTTTTTGAGTTTTGAAGCATTCCAACTAGTTTGTTAATTCTTTTGTTAAGTACCCTATCATTGGTTTGAACCAGGTAGGTTGAACAAATGGAGTCTTAGCTCATCATTCCATTGTCAATTTTGTACGGGCTCTTGGAATGGGTGAGGAGACTCCATGTACTATATGTTTGGAAGGAGGGGCCCTGGGAAGCTCATTTTCTATGTTTGCAATGATGTCCTAGGTGAGTCAGTTGAGCACAGTTAGGGATGACAAATCATTACAAGAAGATTACAACAAGTTGAATGCATTGGTTGCTTCAACTAAAATCTCATGGAGAGGTAGACACACATCTAAAGAAGCCCCAAGTCAAATTAGAAGATTGGGTGAGTTTCTTTGGCTGCTAAGAAAACAAACTCTTAGTCAGACTGTCCAAGTTGTGTCAAAATACTTGTTTTCAGGCATGGCTGTAGCAGTTGGTGTACAAAAAATCTAGGAGGAGAAGACCTTAGATATCTTGGAGTTCTCAATAAAGGGCATCTGAATCCTAAGCCCTTTAGGTGGCTTAATATAAACAAAAAGGCTTGACAAAGGCCTAATTGCTAGCAGCCTATTTTTGGGTGCAATTGGCATGGTTTGATGAACCGAATTGAAGTACTAATGAAAAGTATAGGTGAAGGACTAATATTGAAACCAATAGAGGTCCTAGTGGCCAGCCTCTCCATGGAGTAAAGTTCTAGTTGAATGTGTTTCAATTTGTGAAGACAAGACTAGGAGTGTCCTAGTAGCTAGATTGGTATTGAGCAGAGTTTGTTGTATTTCTTGTTGGTGTGCACTAGTTGAAGGAGTGGGATCTTGGGTAGAGATACCTAAAGAGTGTAGGGATAGTTAAGTACCCTATCAAGTGAAAACATTGGCCTAAAGACACCCTAGTGAAGGATAGGGAGTGAGCAAGACAAAGTGTTACATCAATTAACAAGATCATTTTTTGGTAATTGTGTACATTATCATGTTGTCTTTACAGTGACTGTCCTCATTTGTTGAAGAACAAAAGCATTAATGTGGTTCAATAGCAATACATTCAAGTGGAAATTACACAAGGGAATATCACTATGAGATGTCCTAAGTGTGACTGTCCTTGTCACAAATGAGGACATCTCACAGTGACTGTCCCTTGTGTAATTGCCACTTGAATGAGGACAGTCACTGTAAAGACAACATGATAATGTACACAAGTACCATGAAGGTAGTCGCAAGTTAGGGCTGTTTCATTGCATACCTGAAACAATGAAGACATTACAGTCCACAAAACGTTTGTGCTTGAAAGATGAACAAATAAAATTAAACTTCTAAATAACCAAAGCCGCTAACAATAATTCAACACAGATATGTCCTCATTTCTGGGTATTTTAGCTCTCTAACAGCTGAATACCAGATTACATAATAATGACAAAAGAAAAATAAACCCAACGTACTCAGAAATTGTAGCTGTGATTTCGTGGAGGGAATCTCTCTCAGCGCTGTTGAAAACACAAATGACAATGTTCTTGTTTTTTTTTCCCTTATATCCCGATGTGATTTCACGGAGGGTTACGATGCTGTTGAAAACACAAATGACAACGTTCCTTTTTTTTTTGCCCTTATATCCCGACAACATCGCAATTGCAAGTTAGGGCTGTTTCACTGCATACCCGAAACAATGAAGATGTTACGGTCCACAAAATGTTTGTGGTTGAAAGATGAACAAATAAAATTAAACTTCTAAATAACCAAAGATGCTAACAATAAATTCAACATAGATATGTCCTCATTTCTGGGTATTTTAGCTCTCTAACAGCTGAATACCAGATTACATAATAATGACAAAAGAAAAATAAACCCAACGTACTCAGAAATTGTAGCTTTGATTTCGCGGAGGGTTACGGTGCTGTTGAAAACACAAATGACAACGTTCTTGTTTTTTTTGCCCTTATATCCCGATGTGATTTCACGGAGGGTTACGGCGCTATTGAAAACACAAATGACAACGTTCTTGTTTTTTTTGCCCTTATATCCTGATGTGATTTTGCGAAGGGTTACGGTGCTGTTGAAAACACAAATGACAACGTTCCTTTTTAATTTTGCGCTTATATCCTGACAACGTCGCAATTGCGACAGTGCCAAATGTATTGTCGTCGCAAATTGCGACAGTGTCGGGCTATATTTGAAAAAAAAAAGCCAAAACCGTATGACATTTGCTTGACGTCGCAAATTGCCATCACAATTTCACCCCAAATGTATTAGTGATATGAGGTAGAATTGCCTACTGAGCTAAATATTTCACCAGTGTTTAACATTTCAGATCTGACAGAGTATCATGAAGAAGGTGTTGAAGATGAGATCATAGCAGCACAATGGAGTATTCCAGCAACTAGTTCAGACACTAAGGAGATCGAAGATATACTGGACAGTCGTGTTGGCAGAAGCACAAGGAACAGGACATATGAAGAATATCTGGTCAAGTGGAAATGATGACCTATTGAAGATTCATCATGGCTGACAAAGGAGGAGGTTAGCTGTCTTGGTTTTCCTCTGCACACTTGAGTCGTGATAGGGTCACTTCTCAAATTACCCTGGGTGTCTAATGTAGGAGCATCCTGGGTGTAAGAGCAATCTTGCATCACCCAAAAAAAAAAATTTCTATTTTCATATTCAATAAGGGCTATTTTGTGCAGAGCTGCTATTTATGGAAAGTTACTATTTTTGGTAATTTTTGTATGTGCTCAGAATGATCTGATTTCTTTTTTGGAGGTTCATTTTGGTCATATAAGTCTGCCAGTAAAGTTTCATTGCCAGATAAAGTGTATATTGGAAGATATTGAAGATTTTCGGTATTGGCAGCAGGGTACAGAAACTTTGAACTCAGTTTTGAAGGTTTTAGAGGCCCCAAATGAGGTCAAAAATTTGGGTGAGGAGTGCTTGCACAGGTCAAGCCTGTAGAATGCTTCGTGGCATTTCTGAAATGGGGTTATAATAGCCGATCGGGTCAACTGGTGATGACTTATGGTCTTCGAAAGTTGGGCCACCTGAAATGGCAGAAAATAATTTTCTTCAAAATTTTTGTTCAGGTTTCAAAGGTTATCTTGAGCCAACTATAATGTAATAAAATGTAAAATAAAATAATTCTAAGTTTGGTCGGCCTTATTGGCTAAAATTCTAGAACCTTCCCAGGCGGTGGAAAATTGCCTATATAAGGAAGGTTGTATTATTGTCTTAGGCAGTTGAGAATAGTTCTGGGTAGTAGATCTGGGTAATAGTTTGAGGCTTTGTCCTACAAAATATTGTAAGGGAATGCCCATGTGGCTTTTCATGTTGTAATTCTGAAAATTTGTAATTCCACATTTGTGGAGATAATAAGAAGCCAATTTTTTGTTCTTGCATATTATTATTGTTGTTGTTTCTCTATGTCTGTTATGTGTTTGTGGTATTAAGGGGAGCACCCTTCATCATATGTATATGTAGATGTATATGTATATGTATATGTATATGTATATGTATATGTAGATATACATATACATATACATATACATATACATATACATATACATATACATATACATATACATATACATATACATATACATATACATATACATATACATATACATATACATATACATATACATATACATATACATATACATATACATATACATATACATATACATATACATATATATATATATATATATATATATATATATATATATATATATATATATATATATATATTATAGAGATCAAAAATAGGGCAAGTGCCTTAAAATTCTCAAATTGCAAAATTTTAATCAAAATGCACTAGTTCTCATTAAAAAGATTAAATGAATTTTAAATGGACATTTATTAAATAGAATTGGAAAAAATCATCATATCAAAGGAAAAATCAAATAATGACATTAAATAATTAAATCAAAGCTTAAATGGGTGAAAAACACTACATAATTGATTTTAATCAATTAATTGTATAGTTGTTAAATAAAAAATCAAATTGAACCTATTCCCTTACGTGGCTAATTTAATTAATTCATGGAATTTAATTAATCCTAATATCTTTCAACAAAAATTGAGCAACCAATGAGAATTGAGCATGAAAGCACATGGATCACTCCAAAATAGTTGAATCTCAATCACACATTTCAACTTTTGAATCTCAACCACTCAATTTTGTCTTTTTGTCCAAACCTTTAAGACAACCATTTAAATTGTCCCCCCATTTAAAAACATTGCAAAGTTTTTGACTCAACCAAGCCTAAATCATGATTAAATAACTCTATCCCCTACCCTTGGAAATTTACTATAAATAAGAGTCATTTTGAGAGCATAAAGATACTAGAGAATTCAAGTGCATAGCATCATTACTATAGACAACTTATGAGCAATTGAGAGCAATTAAGATCATTTTAATTGATTCTTGTATCATATTTGATAATTTTGAGAGCTAGATTAAGCATTGTAGTATCATATTTATCATTCTAGGATTATCACTAGTAGAGATTAAGCTAAGAGCTCTACTTACCAAACTTGCATAGAGAACCATGAGATGTCATGGATGTTAATTTCAATTCTTAGTTTAACTTTGCATTGTATTTTTCTAGAATTATAGTTAGTTATCCTAATTTCTTGAAGGTGTTTAACATACACACACAAATGGCACCAACTATGGGGATTTGAGCCTCATTTCTAACAATTTTATCAAATTTTGTGTGTTTTTGTCTTCACTTTTCCATGAATTTTGTAGAAAATAGGAGAAATTACACCTATGAAGGATTTAATGATGCCTGTGAGCATTATGGTGATGCTTACAAGTATTTGATTGACACCTACAAGATTCCTTCTATTCTATCTTTTATTCTATTTTACGCCTATGAGATAAAGTGTTACACTTGCAAGCGTAAAGAAACATTTGTGATCTATGAACTGACGCCTATCAACTGAACTTTGCCGCCTCTGACAATTCTTACTATGCAATTTACATGATCTGTCATGCCTAGTATTCTTTAACTGATGCTTAGTATTTGTTATTTGCCGCTTTGAATACTTTATCGTACGCAATTTGCAATACTTTTAATACCTGTTAGTTAAATTTTCATGCTTACTGATCTTTAAACATCACTTCTGTCACTAGAAAGTGATGCCTGTGACTCTTAAAGTTACGCCTGCTTGTTGTTAAGTGACCCATTTTCGCTGATAAATGACCCCTACTATTTTGTGCTTAAATTTTCTATCAGATTATTAAATTTGGTTTTCTAACTCTCTGTCTATGTTTTTCCAGTAGATGAGAAAACATAGGAAAGTCAGGAAACCAGAAAGTAGAGTCACACAAGCAAGTAAAGAGGTAAGAATCCAAATTAAATGTGAAAAAGAGATTCATAGTGCTGCAATTTTAGAAAGTTTGGGATTAGAAGAGAAATTGTATGCTCATTACATTAAAGTGTTAGATGCTTACAAGATGAAATTCCCTACTTTGAGTTAAATTTGCTTACATTAAGTTGCTGGAATTTCTTCAAAAAATCTTGTCAAAAACACTTAATTTGCAATTTCAATTGTTCCTTTGGTTTCCTTCAATTTGTATGGATGTGTTGGAATAATTTGTTGGAGGAGGGAGTGGGAATGATCACCACTAGATGAGTGAGAAAAATAAAAATCCAAAAACCTCATTTAAGCGCCTAGCCTTTGCTAGCTACAAAAGGAGGTATTCATCAAATCAAGCTTACATTTTCTTAAACTGTGGCTATTTATTGAATCTAGATTAATAGAAAAACCTTACTATTTATTAAATTGAAAAATCATTATTACATTCTCTCCATTTTTTGAAGTGGATCAAAAAGCCAAACATGCTAGTTCAATTTGGTAGAAAGGAAGGGAGGAATTAACCAAACACTTTGTTTATTAAGAATCTCCTTGTCAAGAGATTGAAAAAGAACAAAAATATGATTGAGGTGTTTGGAACAAAGAAAAACAATAGGGATATGCTCTTCACTTTCTAAGTGAACCAAATTCCCAAACTTGTTGAACTAAGTTCAATCTCTTGCTTTTCTATAGATGCTAGTTAAAATAGATTAATAGAGGGCCTGCCTCCCGAGATTTTCCTTACGAGGACGATGAGAGGGAACAACCCAAGTGGGAGATAATCACTTTAGCCATGATACTATCCAAACCACCATTAAAAAAAATACACTCTTCCTTAATAGGAGAGTGACTACGTTGTGTGCACGTTTCTTCACTTCATCTAGTAGTTCTTTTGGATTGCACCAAATCATGCTTTTGTGCATGTGGGAAGCCTGCAAGTGGGAAAAATAACTTGACATGATTTAGAATGGAAGTATTCATTAAATCATAATAAGTAATAAGCTTCCTTTTAAAGCCAACATGTTTAAAAGCCAAATCTAACTCTAGGTAGATTGCTTGGAAGATATTCTTGTTCATACTCGTGAAAAATGACTGAGAACATATAATTTTAGTGTGGTTTTAGAGATATGGTGAAAATTTTGTGTGTGTGTGTGTGTGTTGCGTTTGTACTTCATTTTCAAGAAAGAATATTCTGCAGACCTGGTCTTACAACTTTTAAAATTTAAAATTTACAACCTAGTCTACAAAGTACCACCTGCACACAAAGAAACAATAGTTATAAACAGTAAAGTCACACTTGTGACTATTCAGGAAATGTCTGTCAATAAGGAAGTCACGCCTATGACATTTCAAGAAATGCCTTGTAAAGATTAAGAAATGCCTATCAACAAGGAAAAGTCACATGTTGACTTACAGAGTGCCACCTAAGAATATACCAGTAACCACATACCAATTGTGAAGTCACGCCTACATATTCGAAAGTGACACTTAGAAAAAAGAAAAAAAGAAAAAAAGAAAAAAAGAAAAAAAAAGGGCAAATAGTGAGCATTTCCTGAGGGTTTTAGAAAATTTTGATTTCATATTTGGATACCCTTTTTGGAGATATTCTTTATCAGTGCAACAAATAGATCATATTCTTGAAAAACATATATAATGATGAGTCTATTTGAGAAATGAATCAATCCTATTATGGAGCATAAGTATCAAAACCAAGACCAAGATCTCCATAGGAATCAAAGTGATGAAGTGTCTAAAGATGAAATTTTGTAAGCATCCCAAGATCCCATGTTTATGAAAATAATGTAATTAATTTTGAAGAGGGATAAAGAAGCATATTTCATAAAATTAGCTCAATCAGCAGCTAAGCTTCCTCATAATTCTGACACACAACCTTGATGAAGAATAGCGAAAAATAAAATGATACATCATCTACAAAGCCATCATTAAGATCAATGTGTTCTTTTCTTTATGATGATGGGCCATCTATATCTTCATCTTCCTCACAAGAAGAAAAATTTAAGAGAAACAAACCTATCTTGGATCAAAGGAAATTTCATGATCATCCTATTTGTGATCAAGATAATAAAAAGGATTAAGAGAAAGGTACCACTCTAAAGAAAGATCTAATGCACAAGTCTCTATCTAGAAAGGTTTCTCCCATAGCTTGTACTCCTTTCATCCTTCATCCATCTCATGAAGCTTCACAACTATCCAAAATTTCTCCTTCAAAGAGTGAGCCTAATGATGACACTTTTCACATTGACTATATTTACCCTTAAGGGCTACCTCTAAAAGAAACCCAAGCTAACTTAAATCTTGCTACAGATCATTTCCATGCTTCAAAGATCTTGGACCCCAAAGCTTTATGTGCTTCAATGCCTATTATACCCATTCAAAAGGATCCTATGCCATTCTTCCAAACATCACCCACACATATCCAAACATCTACCTTTTCCTTAGAAGTGGCTCCATGTCAGGAGGATAATCCAAAAAGAGAAGAAATAAATATCGATAAAGATCAAGATCAAGACTATATACAATCCCCTCCCATATTTTATGAAGGTCCCATATCCAGAGAACCTTTTGATGATACCCTTGCATTCTTTCATGTCTTCAAAGATGATATCCTTCTGTTCAAAGAACAAAGTACCCTTCAAAGTTCCATATTGTCTCCACTTCCCAAGCAAGATCAAGATATCCCTTCCACAAATTCCAATGAGCATATTGAAAATCAATAGAAAAATACCCTCTCTACACCATTCGAAGATCCTTGTCAAGATCAAAGTATCCCATCATTTCCTTGTCATATTCCTCCATGTTCACCTCAAGAAACCATCATTCTTCCGAATCCCTTGCATGATAATAAATCCCTTCAAGCTTCAGTTGATCCTATCAAATGTGTTCCTATCAAAGCTACTCATGAGCCTATTGGTGTAAAGATAAATCTTAAAGATGAGAACCTTGGAAATGAAACTCCTTTCAAAGATGTTGATATCCCTTTCACACCTTATATCCCTCCATTCAAATGCAACCATATGCCTTCACTATCCTCCAAATCCATTTTGGGTTCCTATGTCCCAAAGAAAAAGTCTTCATCCCTTCCATCCATATTAGGTCTAAATATTCCTACATCCTCCATTCCTATCATCCCTAGCTGTCCATTCACTTACCCTACCATGTATCAAGATCAATGAAGGCACACATACTTGAAGAATGTCCAAACACCAATCCATATGAACCCTCCATATTATTCCTATTCATCCACAATTCCTATGACTTTTGGAAGAAATCTTGTTGTGCAACATAAATATCATAAATCCAAGAATCCATGTGTGTATAAAAATCACAATGTCCCATCTAATCGACATGTGAATAAAAAGAAAAATGAAATATCCAAAAGACCGCAAAGGTCCACAAAGAAAAATGAAATATCTAAAAGGCCGCAAAGATCCACCAAGCAAAAAGAAAAATCAAATAAAATGTGGGTTCCTAAATCCCTCATTGAAGAAATATATTCAAAAGAATCACAAGAGAAAGAAAAATCAAAGAATATGTGGATTCCCAAGTCACTTTTGAAAGACTTGCACACAAAAGAAAAATCAAAATTGACATTCAAGCTTCCAAAGGCTTCCATTCCATCTCCTTCCAAACATCTTCCAATTTCCAAGTCTAGTTTGGCTTCTTATCGCTCAAAATCCACTACCTCAATAAGATCCTTACCTCCTTCATCTATTGTTCCTCCATCATTCCACCACTCTTCAAAGTGTGTGTCAAAGTTGATCTTGCCAACATTTCTATCTACAACATACCTTTTTCTTATCCTCACATTCATTTTCCAATACCTACTTTCCATATTTCCATCCCTCTTATCAATATCTTTGAGCATCAAAGCTATACCCTTGGTTTATTATAACATATATTTTAGAAAAGCATTATCCAAAGATCTTGATGTTGCGAAAATATTGAAAAATACAAAAAAAGAAAATAGAAAAGAAAAGAAATAAAGAAATAAAAAGTACCATGATGAAACCCTAGTAAACAAGCATCATGTGTAATTCCTCCTTGCACTCCACAATTGGGGGAAGTTTCATCCATATTCCCTCTCTCACCTTTAATCTTGACAAGGTTGAACAACATCTATGAGCATTGAGTATCTTGACACCCGTTATCCTTTCCATCAGCTTATTTTACTTATTGCATCAATATGACCCTATTATGATCTTGCTTATCCCAAATTCACCTTCATTATTCCTTGACAGTCTTTCCATAATCCTGAAACATCCCTTCATAGAATCCATCACCCTTTATCCTAATTGTGTTATCTGATCCACATCTTACCCAAATTGACCCCTTGGTCTTGATCAAAATGAAGAACTTAAAGTACAAAATTTGTTATCAAAAAATTCTTGACATGTCCACTCTTTTTGATCCCTCATTTTCATGACATTAGATCATTATCCTATAGGCTATCTAGCACCGCATCATTGACTTTCATGGCTTATCCAAAAACATGCTTCACATTGCTATATCATTTTCTCCTTAGCTTGGGTAATATTTAGGAGGTGGTCCTACGGGTCACATTCACATGCTTCATCCATCATGGCCTTTCGATCTCTAATTTCTAAAAATACAAAAAAGTAAAAAAATCTTTTAAAAAAAAAAAGAAATAAAAAAATTCTAAAACACCAAAAAAAAAAAAGTTTGCATAAACTGAGCTTTTTTAATATTTTGGAAGTTTTCTCAAATCCAACATTTTTCCTATCCAACTAGGGGCATTTGATCTTAATCAGTGGATTTCAACAAACATGCATCAATTCACATGACACAATGCATTAAACTCAAATGGATTCAATAGTACTACTTTTGGTCACATATCAGAGAGGGACTTATCAAAACTTCAGAAGAGATAGATTTTTTTTGTTGAACCTTTAATAGATATCATTGTTCACAACCAAGTATTATGAGCCTACAACTTGATCATTGAACCTTCATTGACTTTATTATTCAGGATTAAAAATTGACAACACTTAAAAGATTAGAATGTTTGGAAATTATTTTTGAAAATCTTGATACATTGCAAAACACTTGAAGTTTTTTTTTTATGA
Source organism: Chamaecyparis obtusa (assembly GCA_027943335.1). Taxonomy (NCBI): domain Eukaryota; kingdom Viridiplantae; phylum Streptophyta; class Pinopsida; order Cupressales; family Cupressaceae; genus Chamaecyparis; species Chamaecyparis obtusa. The sequence goes on along the minus strand of BSBK01014755.1, from coordinate 2,707 downwards.
TCTTTATTGAATTGACTTTTACCACATCTTTTTAGCTAATTGATGATGTTTTGACTAGATTGGCCATGATGGCGACATGATATTTTTCTTTCCTTTGAGTGATTGTCTTGAGGAAGATACATCAACTTATGTGAATGCATCTAACTACATGGTCATCAAAGAACCATCAAGGAATTTCACAGGGTGGAGGGTTGACCTTTGTTTGCAACATTGAATCCATTGAAACTGGTATTCATACTCCCATAGTTGGTTATTCAACTAGTGAGGGTTGTACTAGTTTTTCAAAAAGGTTACCAAAAGTGATATAAAGTAGTATTCATATCATCATGATGTGGTCAATGATGGTTATAATTTCTTTCCTATCTCACAATTCTCAATGATGAAAATATTTGTCTATGGCATTTCTTTGCTAAAAGCTAGTGACAATTAGTTGCATGTATTACATTTTCATGATAGATTACTTGCATGTTTATGCTATTATCCTTAAATCAAGGGGGTGGAAATTAAAAATGAGTAAATCATTAATGTCCCAATCAATGTCTTCAAATATCTGGCTCATCAAATTGATCAACACTACATCCAAGATTATCATTACTATGCATTTGCTCACCTAGGGGGAACCTCATCATCTAATCAATTAGGGGCAACCTAATTCTCTTCACTACCTATATCTAAATCTACACCCAATTCATATCAAATGATCCTATATATCAGCCTCCCACCATTAACCTCCCTATCAAATCCAATCCAATTGAATATCAATCAATCAAATCATCCAATTGATCATCTAATGTCAATAAAGTTATCCTATCATCCGTTTTCTCACCTTGAGTGCATACAAATTTCGCTAACTCTAGATTGTGAGGAACAAAAATCAATCCATTTGTTCATGTCTCTAGGTCTTGAGAGTGAATTATTAGTATCAATACTATCAGCTATCATCATTTGTTCATGTTTCTATGTCTTGAGAGGGACTTATCAGTTATCTACCTATCAGAGTTCTACTATCAGCATACCTATCCTATCCAATTGACATCAATACAACATCAACCAAGTGATTCTGACTAACATCAAGTGATATCGAAACATCATCAACTTATCTCAAACATCAGCAACATTTTCTCAATCATAGTTGTTCTCATCAACTTCTTTCAATCAAACCGAGGCATTTGTTTGAAATCTACATATGATCAATGTTTTCAGAAATGAAGACATATTGGATCAATAAATCAATATCATCAATTTTTTCTAAAAAAGAAATCAATATGTTTCATTTCTAAGGGGGCATCATAGAGTATCAAATTGACATCAAATATCATAAAATTTGGGGCATTAAAATTTTCAACTATTATCAGTGAGGCATATCAGTGGGGCATGTTGTATCAAATATTAAATCAGGTTTTAGGAATCAATTTCATATCAGGTTATCAAATCAAATCAAGCAATCAGAATCAGTGATCAGGACATAAAAATTTCTTTGAATGAATTTTCTTCGCACATCAATTCAAAGAGGGGCATTTGTAGACATCAAAAAATGGGCAACTGCCTTAAAATCATCAAATTGTAAAATTTTAATCAAAATACACTAATTTTCATAAAAAAGGATCAAATCAATTTTAAATGGACATTTATTAAATAGAATTGGACAAAATCATCAAATCAAAGGAAAAATCAAATAATGACATTAAATAATTAAATCAAAGCTTTAAAGGGGTGAAAAACATTACATAATTGATTTTAATCAATTAATTGTATAGTTTTTTAAATAAAAAATCAAATTGAACCTATTCCCTTACATGACTAATTTAATTAATTGATGAAATTTAATTAATCCTAATATCTTTCAACAAAAATTGAGATACCAATGAGAATTGAGAACAAAAGCACATAGATCACTCCAAAATAGTTGAATCTCAATCACACATTTCAACTTTTGAATCTCAACCACTGAATTTTGTCTTTTTGTCCAAACATTTGAGACAACCATTTAAATTGTCCCCCCATTTAAAAATATTGAAAAGTTTACACTCAACCAAGGCTAAATCATGATTAAATAACTCTACCCCTTACACTTGAGAATTTACTATAAATAAGTCATTTTGAGAGCATAAAGATACTAGAGAATTTAAGTACATAGCATCATTACTATAGGCAATTTATGAGCAATTGAGAGCAATTAAGAGCATTTGAATTGATTCTTATATCACATTTGATAATTTTGAGAGCTAGATTAAGTATTGTAGTATCATATTTATCATTCTAGGATTGTCACTAGTAGAGATTACGCTAAGAGCTCTACTTACCTAGCTTCGATAGAGAAGCATGAGATGTCATGGATGTTAATTTCAATTCTTAGCTTAAATTTGCATTGTATTTTTCTAGAATAGTAGTTGATTATCTTAATTTCATGAAGGTGTTAAAAATACACACACGCACACACACAACACACATATATATATAAATACATATATATTCACATACATACATACATACATACATACATACATACATACATACATACATACATACATACATATATATATATATACATATATATACATATACATATATATATCTACACGCACGCACACACACACACACACACACACACACACACCACAGATATATATATATCTGTGCGTGTGCGTGTGTATGTGTGTGTGTGTGTGTGTGTATATATATGTATGTATATATATATGTATATATG
>BSBK01014754.1:0-93346 GCA_027943335.1 Chamaecyparis obtusa | reverse complement strand
GCTGACTTAGTAGCACTTATGTTTATTTGTCAAGCCGACTTTGTAATTGTAATTAATTGTTTAAGACTTGTATATAAACAATGTTGTAAAAATGTCAAGAAGTAATGAAAGCAGAATATATGTGAAAAAGAAAGAAAGGCAGAGATAAGCGAATTACAAAGGGCTTCAGCAGTATAAGGAACAGCAAAGACAAATTCATCACAGAAGGTGATCAGTACATCAGTGAATCTCAATCAGCAATCCAGTTGCAAAGCAAGAGATCTACTATTTCATCCTAACAGGTGAATCAGTACTAAATCCTTTAACCGGGTAGACTTAACAGTCTTTTGTAAAATCTCTTTACCGAGTGCATACTTCATTGTATGTTTTGTAAATCCTTTAACAGGGTGGATTTAGCAATCCTTATTGCTCCTAACAGGGCAGATCATCAGAAGTGATCAAATTGTAAGCCTTAACCGGCCAACTTTATTCTGTAGTATTAAAGCTTTGTGGGTTTCATCCCCACCCCAGTTTTACTTTCTTTTGGAAGGTTTCTGGGTAACCAAATCTATGTGTCATTATTGTGAATGCTTTTAAGTTTCATGCTTTCTGTATGCAAAGGTTAAAGTAAATTACATGTTAATACATCTGTAATTGAAAGAAAATTTGGAGTTACTGATTCACCCCTCCCCTCTCAGTAACTCGGTTAATTCCTGAATATTTCCAACACCTGTGACTGAAAAACTAAAAATGAAAAAAATAACTCAAAAGATTTAAAAATTCAATTAAAACGTGCAAAATTACATTCAAAGAGGTGTTCAGCGGTCCACTTACTAGGTTCCTATACTGTCGGGGTCATTGAAACCAATGAGATTGCTCGAATCGATGTGAAGACACTGGGACCACCATTTTCGCACTCAGAGGGCTCCACAAGTTTCAAAAGTCAAATGGCATAAATGATTTGAAAATGACCCCTTTTGGCCTTATATAGGTTTTGACTTAATTTTTCAAAGTTCTCCGATTGGCGTGAAAACAACACCCCTTGCTAATTTCAACATCCTAAATCCATTTTCAGGATCAAAATCAAAATTTGAGATCGTTTCACTAGTCAAAAATGTGATTTAAAATTTTGGACCCAAGATGGTCAACTGCTTGCATAATCGACCTTCATGACATCACAGGAATCTAGATCTCAACCTGTTTGATCATCTAACATCAAACTCTCAACATTCCAACTTGGTCAACCATGGTCAACCCTAGTCAAACTTGGTCAATCAGACCACTACAGGATGTTGAACGCATCCCTAGACGTGTATAACCACTTCTCCAATTGATCACATTGCTTCACATAAATTCAAACTAGCTTTGTTGCCAGATTTTGATTTTAATCCTAAAGGGGGCATGGTATTCTATATCATTAACCATTATCAAATATGTTCCTTTTTCAAATCTTCTTTAGCAATCAAAACAACAACCAAGTCTAATTGCCGACTCACCAAAGTCCTTGTCGCTAATTGTCGCATATCAGATTCATCAAAATCTATATTAATCTGGTATTCTTTTAATCTTATAAACTGTATCAGTTTTTCATAACCATCAATTTAGATGTGTTATTTCCTTGATTCTTCATAACTAAAGGGTTTAGAGTTGGTATCATTTTGATTCCTTTGGACAAGCAGGTTTGGAGTCAGGATATTCAATTCCTCGTAATCATAGGTTCAGAATAAGGCATTTTATCACTTCTTCATAATCATAGGTTCAAAGTTGCTACTGTTGACATCACCTTTGATTCTTTTGTCAATCAGGACTTGAATCAACATCTTCAAATCTTTCAATCGATTTCTATCTCAGAATCGGTTAATCAAACCAAGATCAGTTTCTACATCGCAGAACTAAGTCCGGGCATCAACAAATAGATTTATCTTTGAACCACTGTGCTTTGTACAATAATTCAAAGAGGGGCAAAATGTAATACCCCAAAAAATGGGCTTCAGTACCATTAATCTCCTACATCAACAAATCGATCGAAATCAACCCTAAAGTCCTAAGCCAAGGCACATCTACACATCAAGTTATCAAAACCCTAATCAATTTTTATCATAAATTTGCATCAGGGAATATTCCTAAATATTCCTAATATATCCTAATTATCCCTAATTAAATATTATTTGGTGATAAATGATATTATTTTATTTATCATAAGTGCAATTGATTGAATATGCTAAATATTTAATTAATTAGACTCCATTCATCCACTTAATCACTTTAATTAATATTGTTTATTTGATAATTAATCAAAAAGTTTAAAATAATTGATTGAATATTTATTTAATTGATTAATTTGAATTGTCAAATTTAATAATATGATTTTGGATAAAGTTTGATTAAATAATTGATTAACCCATAAATTAGTTATTTTTAAACTAAGTCAAGTGAGTTGAGAATAAAACACATGGAAATTAAATAAACTTGTAATTATCTATGCAAAAACAAAAGATCAGTTAACTGAAAATCAACTCTTGGACTCATTTTGTTAAGTTTCTAAACTCAACATGTGATTGTGAGTAAAAAAGAAGATTGGAGTGATCTCAACTTCCAATTATGAGTTAAAAAGAGATTTGCATGATCATCACTAGTTGACTGTTTCTAATTCCCTAATTACTTGCCAATCAATTTGAGTTAATCAAGGACTGATTTTTGGCTTTTCCATGAGTTCTCAAACCTATATTTTCTATATAAATGGCCCTCAGTTCTTCACAAATAAGGGTGCAATCTTGAGAACAACAACGCTATTTTGTCAAGTTCTTGAGAGATTGTGCCAATTTGAGATCAATTGCTATCATTTATTTTCTTGGTTTTGCATTCATATCTTAGTTTGATTTTCATTGTTATCAAGCTTAGATCATTTTTATCTAGATTAATTATTGTTATTGCATTAAAAATCACAAAAATATAGATTAAATCTTGCATTCATTTCAATCATTTTTGCATTTAAATCCTTCATTTAGGTGTTGCATTGTCACTAATCTCGATTAAATATGAGAATACCATACTCACGTCTCCTAGAAGGTAGTAAATCACTTGATTGATGATATATTCATTGATTGTTTATTTGTTTATCATTAATCTATAATATTTTACAGAAGTGTTTTGTCTTCTTAACATGTGCAATTTTCACACATGCAGTAACAACTGGGAAAAAAAAAAACATGATGCAAATTTGAAAGAAGACCTCCTGTAGCAACAAAGAGTTGAAACCATGGAGGAATTTGCAATTGTGAGTGTAGTGTAAAAAGATCTCCACATCACAACAAAAAGAAAGAGATTAAGTGTATGTAGAAGTGAAGCAAGAGGAAAGAGTTACGAAATTGTATTTGTAACAAGGTAACCATATTGTTTTTAAACCTTCTCATTGTATTCTTTTAATCAGAGTGGGTGCTTTGATCAAGGAAATGTGCTCATTTAGATAGGTGTCCATAAATACATGATTTGGTGTTCTTGAGTTAGGGGTCGGTGCTCATAAAAGAATGTAATTGAATTGTTTTACATCGTGAGGTTGGATTAGAGCAGTAGGTTTCTAGAAACTATTCTCATCGAGGTTTTTCCCCATTGTGGGTTTTCCTTCTATATTTGTGTGTCTATTTATGAATGTCTTGTATGTGCTTACATTGTTATCATTTCTTTGCACAACTATTGCTCATCCATTTAGTTGAGTAGCATAGAGATTTGAAGAAGAAATTTTTTGAAGACCATTGATTCACCCCCCTCTCAGTGGTCCATTTGTGTTCCTTCAAACACATTTATGTCTCTACCCTTATTCCTAGCCATAAACATAATAATATATTATTAAATATTAATTATAATATTATATATTATATTAATATTAATAACATTATCATATTTTTATAAGTGATATTAACATTATTATATATAATAATAATCTAATAATATAGTAGTATATAATCATAACGAAATGTGTTTAATATTTTTTGTTGTATTGCGAATGTAACTTACACATGTATATTTTTCATTAAGAAATTCAAGAGATGGGAGAGGATTCGAGTGGGAATGGCTGTTCAAAATTCTATGGTAGTCATGGCGTTGCAGTTGTTGGATCTAGTTTTGGAAATGGTACTCATGTTGGTATGGAAGGGGTTTTGGACTTGAGGATGCCCTCCTCGCTGGTACTAGATTAGGCATTGCATTTGTCAAATCATTCTCTGCTTGGTAAGGCAAATATTTCCCTGTGCAGGGCGGTCATGGGAACTCCCTCAAAGGAAGTGCTTCCAGGTGCTTCGCTTGTGGGTGAAGTTGTGTTAGGGTGTGTGCCATGTCCTTCTCTAGAGGTGTTGAATGACAAGTCCATTTCTTCAAAGGACCCACAAGTGGGGTCAAGTGGCGGTTCAAGCCCTGTTAGTGCAGAAGTCAACCCTTCCACTTCTAAAAAGTGGTCAAAAATTTTGGGAGCCAGAATGGTGGGAAAGTCTCCTTCTCCTGGCGATTTTGTTAAGGCATGCCTTCAAGAGGGTGTAGTCACTATCTTTGTGTCTAACTCCTTGGTGGATCACTCAATCTCGGCTATGGAGTTCTCATTGGTCGGTAAGTTTCTGGGTCCCCATCCTAACATTGAAGTAGTGAGATCCTTTGCTAAGAAGAGATGGAAGTTGAAAGGCCAGGTAGATATCGTGGCCCTTCCTAAAGGTTTTATTTCCTTTTCTTTCTCTAACAAGGAAGATCAGGACTATGTTTTATGTGGAGGACCCTGGATGTTTGGTAGAATGGTTGTTTCTTTTTGCAAATGGGTTCCAAACTAGGACTACTCTGATAAATTTTTCATGGCCACCCCTGTCTGGGTTAGGTTTCCTAGTTTACCCCTAGAGTATTGGAATGAGGAGATCCTTAAGGGTTTGGCCTCTTCTTTTGGAGGTGATCTCATTTCAGTTGATCCTATGACGGCTACCAAGTCTAAAATGGTTTTTGCTAGGATCTGTAACATTGGCCAATTCGACAATCTCCCTTCAGTGATTAATAACTCCAAACTAGGTATGTGGAAGCAGGAAGTGATTTTTGAATCTCTCCCTTTTTCTTGTTTTGTTTTCCATAAAATGGGTCGCTAGGCCAAACATTGTCCAAAGAAAACCCCTAAGGTTACTAAGCTCATGGATCTTGATCCTAAACCACAAAAGTCCACTAGACAGGTCTGGAAGGAAGTGAAATCTCAGGCTGTGGAAGATGGTGTCAATAATAATAAGGAAGAAATTGTCCTGGAAGAAGTTTAGAAGGTGGATTCTAATGCTCTCCTAGATTTGGAGGAAGGGGAACTTGTTGAACTAGTTTCTCATGTCTCAGATTCTCTTGCCAACACCTCTATGGAATTTGCCCCTAGCGCGGGTAACCCTATTGATGACTCTATTCCTATGGTGGTGTTGGTCCCTATTCAGGGTGATACTACTAATGACTCTTGGTGTGGCACTCTGAAAGATAGAGCTAATTTGGAGGAACTAAAATCAGATGAAGATGACTCCTCTTCTATTCTTGACACCCTGTCGGGGACTGGTGATGAAGATCTTATTGTTGGTGAGGATCTCCTAGTAGATCAAAATGAGGAACCCTGGTTTGTTCAAAAGGGGAAGAAACAAAAAAAAAAGGAGAACAAGTTAACCACCCCTGGATCCAAGGGTGTCACTACCCGAAGCAAAGTTGATTGGGGAACTAAGGGTCTTAAGGCAGATGTTGGATCCTAGAAAAAATCTCAAGGTAGAAGCACCAACAAAGAGATTAGAGAAAGAGAAAGTAAGAAGGACATTGCGAATGGCAAGCAGTTGACCATCCAGGGAGTCTACACTTCGGTTAAGAAATAAAATTCATCTTGTGGAACATCAGAGGGTTGAATGCCCCTCATGAGCAAGACATCCTTAGGAATCTGGTAAGAAACCTGATATTATTTTTTTTCAAGAAACTAAGATGGTGAAAGATAAGGTTGAAAAGATTAGAATTTTAAAAAATGGTGGTGTGGTGGGCTCAAGCTCTGAAGGGGCTTCGGGAAGAGTTGGTATTTTTTGGAATCAGATTCATGTTAGTGGGGTAGTGATTATGGATAATCTGAATTTCTTAAGCATTAAATTTGTTCATGTCAAGTCAGAATTTGAATGGGTTGCTCCTACTATCTATGCATCCAACTCTAAAGCTGGAAGGTCCCAGTTTTGGAAAAGGGTTGATAACCAAAGAATGTTTTTTCAAGATCTTCCCTGGTTGGTTATAGGTGACTTCAACTATCCTTTGAAAGAAAATGAGAAGTTTGGTGGAGTGGATAGTCAGAGTCAACTTGATCGTAGAGTCAAGTTAATGGAATTTGTCAATAAACAAGCTCTCTTTGACTTGGAGCTTCATGGGGTCAATTATACCTAGTCGAATAGAAGAATTGGTCAGGACCTCATCCATGTTCGGTTGGACCGAGCTTTGATTTCTGGTTGCTGGTTCAAAAGCTTTGGTTGTTCTCTCTCTCTTCGCTTATGAAGATCGACTCCGATCACTTCCCTGTATCTTTTAGTGCTGATCCGATTGTTGCTAAGGGAAACCCACCTTTTAGATTTGAAAAAATGTGGATTGATCACCCAGAGATAGAATAGAAGATCAAAGGCTGGTGGGATGTTAATATTCAGGGAACCGCAATGTTTAGGGTGGTCAAAAAGCTCCAAAATTTAAAACAAAATGTCAAATCTTGGAGCAAAGATGCTTTTGGTGATATTTTAAAATCCAAGCTCATGCTGAAAAGGGACCTTGATATTATTTAGGATACTATTCAACATTCTAGTATGTCCCAAGATCTCAGGGATAAGGAGGAGAGTATCCTTGCCAAGACTCATAAAATTATCTCCAAGGAGGAAGAGTACTGGAGACAAAGATCTAGATTGATTTGGCTTAAAGCTAGAGAAAAGAATACTAGATTCTTCCATATGTCTGCATCTAAACATAGAGCCTCTAATAGAATTTCTAGACTTAAAGTGGCAGGAGGAGAGGTAAGTAACGATAAGGACATTTTTGTGGCTACGATTGACTTCTTCTCCTCTCTTTTATCTAAAGATTTGAATCTTCATTTGGAGAATCAAGATGTTCTTCTTGATTCCATTCCTTCTATTGTTGATGAAGCTACCAACAAAGTCCCTATTGCTATCCCCTCCTCGGAGGAAGTCAAGACTGCTATTTTTTCTTTTGAAGGTGATAAATCCTCGGGTCTAGACGGGTTCCCTATGTTCTTTTTTCACAAATTTTGGCATATTATTGGTAAGAAAATTTGTAACGTGGTTAAAGAATTCTTTGGCTCAAGATCTTTTTTGAAAGAAATTAATGCTACTTTTATTGTTCTGATACCAAAGAAGCCTGGCGCTAATTCAATAGATTCCTTCAGATCAATTAGTCTGTGTAATTCTGTGTACAAGATATTATCCAAAGTTATTACCCTTAGATTGCTGGCTATTCTTTCGAAGATCATCTCTCCCCAGCAAAGCGGGTTTGTTCCTGGCAGGCATTTCCTTGATTCAATTATGAAGGTTCATGAGGTTATTCATTCCACTCAAGTTTCTCTCAACTTTGGCTTTCTGTTGAAACTTGATCTCTCTAAGGCTTATGATCGGGTGGATTGGGAATTGATGATCAAGGTGTTGAGATCTTTTGGCTTCTGTGACAAACTTCTCAAGTTGATTTTCTAGCTCATCGATACCTCTACGACTACTATCACTAGTACATTTGAGGCCAATTTGCGACAGCTATGTGTCGCAAATGCGACGGCTATGTGTCACAATAGTGACACCCATTGACGTCGTAGTTTTTTAGTCACAAATTACCATGTCTATGGGTATCCGTCGCAATTGTGACACATAGCCATCGCAAAGTCTCCCCTTCACTCATTTTAGCCCTCCGTCGTATTGCGACGCCAGGGCGTCGCAATTGCGACGGCCCTCCGAAGCAATTGCGACGGCCGTGGCCGTCGCCCATACGGCCCTTATCCATTCTGGGCCTCCGCCGCATTGCGACGGCAGGGCACCGCAATTGCGACGGCCCTCCGAAGCAATTGCCGTGGCCCTCCGAAGCAATTACGACGGGCTCCCGTCGCATTGCTTCGGAGGGCCGTTGCAATTGCGGCGGGCTCCCAAGCAATTGCAATGGGAGCCAGTCGCAATTGCGACGGCCTTGGGTAAATTAAAAAAAAAAATGATTGTATACATTGCTAATGAACCACATTAATGCTTATTTCTTTCAACAAATGAGGACAGTCACTGTAAAGACAACATGATGATGCACACTCACTGTAAGGACAGTCACAAATGAGGACATCTCACAGTGACTGTCCCTTGTGTGATTGCCACTTGAATGTATTGCTATTCAGCCACATTAATGCTTTTCTTCTTCAACAAATGAGGATAGTCACTATAAAGACAACATGATAATGTACACTTACAGTAAGTGTACATTATCATGCTGAATAGAAATACATTCAAGTGGCAATCACACAAGGGACAGTCACTGTGAGATGTCCTCATTTGTGACTGTCCTTACAGTGAGTGTACATCATCATGTTGTCTTTACAGTGACTGTCCTCATTATCATGTTGTCTTTACAGTGAGTGTACATTATCATGTTGTCTTTACAGTAAGTGTACATTATCATGTTGTCTTTACAGTGACTATCCTCATTTGTTGAAGAAGAAAAGCATTAATGTGGCTGAATAGAAATACATTCAAGTGGCAATCACACAAGGGACAGTCACTGTGAGATGTCCTCATTTGTGACTATCCTTACAGTGAGTTTACATCATCATGTTGTCTTTACAGTGACTGTCCTCATTATCATGTTGTCTTTACAGTGAGTGTACATTATCATGTTGTCTTTACAGTAAGTGTACATTATCATGTTGTCTTTACAGTGACTATCCTCATTTGTTGAAGAAGAAAAGCATTAATGTGGCTGAATAGCAATACATTCAAGTGGCAATCACACAAGGGACAGTCACTGTGAGATGTCCTCATTTGTGACTGTCCTTACAGTGAGTGTACATTATCATGTTGTCTTTACAGTGAGTGTACATTATCATGTTGTCTCAATCTATACATGAACGATAATACAAATATTGAATGCATTATATTCTGTCATTCTATACATGTACGACGATTCAAATATCGAGTGCATTATATTATCTCAGTTTATACATGAGCGATAAATTTCATTTGCAACTTGTATAGGAGGATCAGATGACACAGAAGATAAAGAATCTCAGGATGAGGTATGGGAGAAGGCTATATCAGAGGAAAAGCTAGGGCTTTGTTAGTGTCCCTTGTGACAGTAACAAAATTTGATGAAAATAATTTTTGTTTCACTCAACTTTGACATTCACAACTTCCTCTTTTATTATAATAAGAAAAAATACAGTGACTTTAGAGAAAATAATGAAACTAATACAATTGCAATACGGTGGTATTTAGAACAAACAGAGCTTCACAACTATCAAAGAAGAAAAAAGCACATGCATATATCGAGTACTCCTCAATCAGAGAGATAGAGAAGAATTCAAAACATACCTAGACTGAACATGGCCATACCAAGACCAGCATCAGACAATATTCTTATTGACTACTCTAGGATAGCTGGCATTTCAACTTTCCATCTGCAAAATAGATTATAAAAACATGAAAATATATCAGAGATGTTTGATATTGATACAAAACAACACAGATTCATTTCTTCGTACACCTGTATATCATAAAAATCCTTGCACACTTCGAAAAATTGTATTGCCTTTTACTTACTCAAAATTAATTTGCATAAAGCAGTCATTTGATTAACATGGATCCTAATATTCACAAGTACATGGTCATGTGCTCCATCGTAGCATCTTATAGATTTAGATCTGTTCTCTGAAATAATTCAATGTTTTGTTTACAATCCACAAAAGAAATATTTTCCCTCGTCTACTTAATCCTAAACAAAAGGCCATATAGCAATATAGATAGAACTATATAATAGAAACCATAAACAATGGTAACCTTAGCAGCAACAAGAAATTGTTGCAAAAACTTTATCTTATCATACCCAGATTGTTGCTTTGCCTGGCGGAGGGAAATTTGATCAGTAAAATTGACACAGAGTATGCTGTCTCCATTGTCATGCTGGATAACAAAACACCAACTTTAATGGGCATGTACGTACTGTCCCTTGTGTAATTGCCACTTGAATGCATTGCTATTGAACCACATTAATGCTTTTTTCCTTCAACAAATGAGGACAGTCACTGTAAAGACAACATGATAATGTACACTCACTGTAAGGATAGTCACAAATGAGGAAATCTCAGAGTGATTATCCCTTGTGTAATTACCGCTTGAATACATTGCTATTGAACCACTTTAATGCTTTTTTCCTTCAACAAATGAGGATAGTCACTGTAAAGACAACATGATAATGTACACTCACTGTAAGGATAGTCACAAATGAGGACATCTCACAGTGACTGTCCCTTGTGTAATTGCCACTTGAATGTATTGCTATTCAGCCACATTAATGCTTTTCTTCTTCAACAAATGAGGATAGTCACTCTAAAGACAACATGATAATGTACACGGGCTGTAAGTGTACATTATCATGTTGTCTTTACAGTGACTGTCCTCCTTCAAGTGGCAATTACACAAGGGACAGTCACTGTAAAAACAACATGATAATGTAGAGAAATGTTGTCATTTGTATTTTCAACAGTGCCGAGAGAGATTCCCTCCGTGAAATCACAGCTACAATTTCTGAGTACGTTGGGTTTATTTTTCTTTTGTCATTATTATGTAATCTGGTATTCAGCTGTTACAGAGCTAAAATACCCAAAAATGAGGACATATCTGTGTTGAATTTATTGTTAGCGGCTTTGGTTATTTAGAAGTTTAATTTTATTTGTTCATCTTTCAAGCACAAACATTTTGTGGAACGTAACGTCTTCATTGTTTCAGGTATGCAATGAAACAGCCCTAACTTGTGACTACCTTCACAGTACTTGTGTACATTATCATGTTGTATTTATTGTCACTGTCCTCATTCAAGTGGCAATTACACAAGGGACAGTCACTGTGAGATGTCCTCATTTGTGACAAGGACAGTCACACATGACGACATCTCATAGTGACTGTCCCTTGTGTAATTGCCACTTGAATGTATTGCTATTCAACCACATTTATGGGCCCGTTTGGACCACGGCACACAGTAGCATCTAAAGAGAAGAATATCCCAGGTGTAACAAGTTGTAAGAATATACCAACAGTTCTAAGAAGTTCCCTAGCACATAGTAGCATCTACAGAGAAGAATATACAACATGAGGGCAGCCACTATAAAGACAACATGATAATGTACACTCATTGTATGTGTACATTATCATGTTGTCTTTACAGTGACTATCCTCATTCAAGTGGCAATTACACAAGGGACAGTCATTGTGAGATGTCCTCATTTGTGACAAGGACAGTCACACATGATGACATCTCACAGTGACTGTGATGCAGGGGCATCCCTCATGCAAACCAAAAACCATGTGATTGAAGAAAGACACCATGAAGCCAAGAAGTCATCCCATCCTATTGAAACAAGCACCTACTTTCCTAAGGTTACATCATATCACCATGGAGCCTTGTGTTGAAGGATTGATAGACTAAATGTTTTAAGATGTTTTCAATGGTTTAGTATTTAAGTTTTCTTGTTTGTAATAATGGTTACAGGATTGATTAACATCTCCTTGTAACCCATCCACATGTTTGGACTATGACCCCTTGGTATTGTTATAAGCCTTGGGTATCAATTAGTCTTTGGATGTAATTTGATTGCTAGGTGTCTGTTAGGTGTTTTAGGAGTTTTGGAAGATTAATAAAGGTCTAAAACTATTCAAAACACATTTTAGCCTTTCTCGGCAAGAATGTTTGCAAAATTGTTAACAATATGTAATGCAACTTTTAAAAGTTGCTTCAAAAGTTGTTATTTGTTGTATTGAACAGACATAACCATCTAGATGGTTAAGAAACTGTCCACAAAGCCTTTTTAGGCTTCCAATGGTCGAAGGAATGGCAGATGAGACTTGGAGAACCATTTTGCTTTCAAAATTTAATAAATAACCCTGTTTTAGAGCATTTCCTGTGCAAAAACTAACTCTGTACGGATGTACGGATGATGGTTGTATGATCAAACTAGCTTGGAAATTGTATTAGAGATATTAGATACTCTGAGAGTTGGTTTGGAGGATTTAACTTGTTTTAAATCAAAGTTATTGTATTTTCTCTGAACCTTGTCTGCAAACCCTTGTTTTCAGGGTATTGACTGCTCTTATGGCCATAACTTGAGTTTTAACCATTGAAAATTCTTTATTCTCGGCAAGATGAAGGTTAGACATGTATATTTTCATATTACAAAGGCTTTAGAATAGGATGTTAAGTCTGTGCATGGTGAAGGCGAGCCCTAGTTCAAAGACTCTATTGTTTTTGACTAGGATTTGATGAGAAATGAAGGATCAGAGTCTAGAAGTGTGTGAAGGACCCCTGATCTTGGTTTTTGTGAATGTCTAAGGTATGAACAACAATCTAAAACTCTGATTCTAATTCCAAGAGCCCATTCTTCAACACTTGTCTTGAGACCCAAGCCTAATTGCATGCATTAGGTCTGCGGACTTGACAAGAGAAGAGGAGTGCAGGAGTGGAGTTGGGGTCTGAGGTTTGGAGGTCTGAAAGAACATAAAAAAGTGTGTCTAGAAATCACATAATGTCATTTAGTCTTTTGGCAATCTGCAGAGTTAATGGGGCAGAGCAGGTTTCATAGACCTAGCTACTAGAGCCACTAGGTCATTTTGCTATTCTGATGCCTTGGGCTGTTAGGACCAAAACTAATACATGTTTCTGGTTATTTAAGTGATATCTAAGTGGTTACTAAGTTTTTTTGAAGGGGGTAAGGTCTGGAACCTTAAGAACACTATTTGATCAAATTCAGAGCACTTGTCCCTAAAGAGAAAACTGAACTTGATTGGGTTTGAGTACATAAGTTGTTGTGTGATCTTTGAAACCTTTAAATTCATTACCTTGCAGAGTTCAAACATTCACCTATAAGAATCAGAGTCTAATTGTTTGGATTGATTCATTTTTGGTGTCTTGAAGTGGGTTGGGTAATGATCCATGTTTCTTTGCTGACCACTCTGCATCAGACTGTCCCTTGTGTAATTGCCACTTGAATGTATTGTTGTTCAACCACATTTATGGGCCCGTTTGGACCACGGCACACAGTAGCATCTACAGAGAAGAATATCCCAGGTGTAAAAAGTTGTAAGAATATACCAACAGTTCTAAGAAGTTCCCTAGCACATAGTAGCATCTACAGAGAAGAATATGGGTCAACGAGGTTGACTTCAAAGCCATGCAATATAATGGTAATAGTAATATCATAATTTGACATACTATCAGAAATACTTCCTAAATAGACTATTCAATCTTATAAGAGATGGATTCATGAGAACTATTATTTATGAAATATGAGTCAATGACTTTAATTAAAAAAAATTACACAATCTAATTCTTGTAAAAATATCAAAATTTGACACATTGAAAATACCTTCCAAAAGTATCCTTAATTGATTAATATGAATCACTACTCATGAAATATAATTTTATAAACCTAATCTAAAAACTACACAATAAAAATCTTAATAGCAATATTGTAAGAAACTATTCCCAAAAGCAAGCCTAACAAAATTTGATGAAAATAATTTTTGTTTCACTCAACTTTGACATTCACAACTTCCTCTTTTATTATAATAAGAAAAAAAATGTCTTTTTAGATATACCTCATGAACCATACTCGAATAATCTATCATTTTTCTTCTCAAAAACATATTTGCAGAGCCTGCTTCTTTTACTTGTTTGTACTTTTATCTCTCCGATGGAAAGGGTTCCTTCAGGACACATTTTTCCAAGTTCACTACTTGAGATATTTGAGGAGGGTTCCCCTGCTTGAGTATCCATCCAACCCATATTCGAGTAGTTCTACAATTGCACAGTCTAAATTAATAATACTGACAATTGAATGATGAATGATGATATATAGAATTGATATAAACTAATCCTAAAAACACTAAAACGTTATTAATATATTTATATTTCATAAATAAAATTGATATAAAAGATCTGGAAAGATACATTAAAAAATAGAAAAACAGTAATTTATAATAGAAGGAAACTTAAATTGCTATTTTAAAAAAAAAACAAGAGTCTTAAATCTTATCATTTTGTTTCATTATCATCCATAAGTACACACCTCTAGCATAATAATTATATTTTACCACCCATAAAATGAAAAAAAGATTTTCACAAGAGAAATTGAAGCTAGATTATAAAAATGAACCATCTTATTGGAAACTGGAACTGTTATCATACCCAAAAGGACTACAAAATTTCACCTTATCATACCCAGATTGTTGCTTTGCCTGGTAGGGGGTTGCATCTGCATTTGTTGAGAGCGAGCCCTAGATCAAAAACTACCATGTTTTTGGCTGGGAAGATGGTAATCAGATTAAAATCAGGAGCTTGCATCATATTGAGGACTTGAAAACTTGTGCATTCTTGTTTATCTGGATCAGGAGAACACTCCAAAACTCTGATCTTGGTTTCATACACCCATTTTCAATGCTTTGTTTTGGAACCCACACCTAAAAGCATGCATTAGGTCTGCGGACTCAATGAAGACATTGATATGCTGGAGTGGATTCAGGGTCTGGGAGTTGGTGGTCTGTTAGAAATCCCAAAAGGGTACTTAGAAAACATATAACTTCTTAGAGTCCTTTGGCAAGTTGCAGAGTTATGGCTGTAGAGCAGGTTTAGGAGACCTACCAGGGTCACTAGGTCAGTTTGTTATTTTGATGTCTTGGGTTGTTTAGATCACAACCAATGCATGATTCTTGTTATTTAGATGATATCTAAGGGGTTTCTAAGTTTTTTTGCAGGAAGTAAGATCTAGAACATTAAAAGTCTCTTTTGATAGAAAATCAGGGAACTTGTCCCTAAAAGGAAATTTGTTATTGAATGGGATTGAGTCCATAAGTTGTTGTGTGATCCTTGAAACCTTCAAATTCATTACTTTGTAGAGTTTAAACATTAACCTATAGAAATCAGAGCCTAATTGATTGGTTGAGTCATTTTGGTGTCTTGAAGTGGGTTGGGACATAGATCCAAGTTTCTTGCTGACTACTCTGCATCACTATTGAACCACATTAATGCTTTTTTCCTTCAACAAATGAGGACAGTCACTGTAAAGAAAACATGATAATGTACACTCACTGTAAGGATAGTCACAAATGAGGAAATCTCAAAGTGATTATCCCTTGTGTAATTGCCGCTTGAATACATTGCTATTGAACCACATTAATGCTTTTTTCCTTCAAGTGGCAATTACACAAGGGACAATCACTGTGAGATGTCCTCATTTGTGACAAGGACAATCACACATGAGGACATCTGACAGTGACTGTCCCTTGTGTAATTGCCACTTGAATGTATTGCTATTCAACCACATTTATGGGCCTGTTTGGACCACGACACACAGTAGCATCTACAGAGAAGAATATCCCAGGTGTAACAAGTTGTAAGAATATACCAACAGTTCTATGAAGTTCCCTAGCACATAGTAGCATCTACAGAGAAGAATATACAACATGAGGGCAGCCACTGTAAAGACAACATTATAATGTACACTCATTGTATGTGTACATTATCATGTTGTCTTTACAGTGACTGTCCTCATTCAAGTGGCAATTACAGAAGGGACAGTCATTGTGAGATGTCCTCATTTGTGACAAGGATAGTCACACATGAGGACATCTCACAGTGATTGTCCCTTGTGTAATTGCCACTTGAATGTATTGTTATTGAACCACATTAATGCTTTTCTTCTTCAACAAATGAGGACAGTCACTCTAAAGACAACATGATAATGTACACTCACTGTAAGGACAGTCACAAATGAGGACATCTGACAGTGACTGTCCCTTGTGTGATTGCCACTTGAATGTATTGCTATTGAACCACATTAATGCTTTTCTTCTTCAACAAATGAGGATAGTCACTCTAAAGACAACATGATAATGTACACTCACTGTAAGTGTACATTATCATGTTGTCTTTACAGTGACTGTCCTCCTTCAAGTGGCAATTACACAAGGGATTTGTGTTTTCATTTGTGTTTTCAACAGCGTCGTAACCCTCCGCGAAATCACATCGGGATATAAGGGCAAAAAAAATAAGAACGTTGTCATTTGTATTTTCAACAACGGCTTTGGTTATTTAGAAGTTTAATTTTATTTGTTCATCTTTCAAGCACAAACATTTTGTGGACCGTAACATCTTCATTGTTTTGGGTATGCAATGAAACAACCCTAACTTACGACTACCTTCAGAGTACTGCAAAACCGAAGAGGGAAAAGCAAGTTAGGATGGAAATAAACAAACTTAAAACTCAGACTTAAGAAAGCTGAAGGCAATGCTTCAAAAGGCCGATGCCCTAAACATGGGAAAACACAATACCACCATTAAACGATGCCCTAGTCACCGTATCAATGCTGCCAGCTCCGTACCAATATGCTGACTACTCACTTTCATCTTGTGATAAAGGTAACTTCGTTAATCATACTTGAAATGGCAGCATACGAACTAAAGCTGATGAACATTTATAAACTAAAAGTTTAAAACTACAGATTACAAATGTAGTAGTTTCATACAAAAAGAACTTGATGTCTGAAATTTGCCATTAGAAGTATCCAAAGGAATACCACAGTACCGTTGAACTTGGAGAATCAGAGATGATCTACACAGCAAGGTTCAACAGCTGTAAGGACTGTTACACCATCTTTAGCATTTGAATACATTTTCTCCTTGGCTTCTGGTGGATCCTCAAAGACCCCCAATGACGTTTTCCCTACAATTATCAATTGTCTGTTAGTATGAGATATTAATAAATAAGCATTAATCACAATATTAGGCAAACAATGTTCTTGATGTCTGAATCTAAATCACATAAAGCTCTAATAAAGCAGTTCTCAGTTTCACATTAAACCAAGTTTCAATTTCAAATGGTTATAATAATTTTTGCAAGTTATAAGTAGCTGGTTACAGTATATGACATAAAAAGAAAAAAAATCATTTCTATTCTTTTCTTCTTTTTCTCTTTCAACGAAGCTTTTGCACCACACAAATGCATACCAAGAATTTCTCAGGAGGTTTCAAGACCATTGCATACCAAACTTCTTCTCTGTAGATGCTACTGTGTGTCATGGTCCAAACGGGCCCATAAATGTGGTTGAATAACAATACATTCAAGTGGAAATTACACAAGGGACAGTCACTGTGAGATGTCCTCATGTGTGACTGTCCTTGTCACAAATGAGGACATCTCACAGTGACTGTCCCTTGTGTAATTGCCACTTGAATGAGGACAGTCACTGTAAAGACAACATGATAATGTACACATACCCTGAAACTAAGGGTTTTGCAGAGCAGAGACAAATAGTATTAACCAACTCCTCAATGCAAAGACTTGAAAGGACCAAATAAAGTTCAAAACATGCAACAAGGTCTCCTGCAACTTTTGGACCAAATTGACTCCCTTCAAACCATCCGTACGCCATACTGTTGCATTGAAAGCACAGAAAATAGCACAGAAATAGGTGTTCTTTATTGATTTTTTGAAATCAAAGATTACAATAGGATCTCTCGGATTTCCTCTGATATCAATAAGCCTAAATAGGCTCTGCAATTGCATTGGCTTAACCATTTAGTTGGTTATAGCCGTTTACCAGTCTTAAAACTGAAATTGCTAAGCAACTTAAAAGTTGCATTACATTTTTGTAAACAATCCTCTTGCCGAGAAAGACTAGAAGATTGTGTTGAATGTTTTAAAGACCTTTATGAACCTTTAGACTCCTAAACACACACCTAAGACACCAAACAAATACCTAACATGTAGATTTCATCCTAGGACCAAATGATGCCCTCAGTTTATAAAGCACTAAGGGGTCTTGCACACATATTGTGATTGAATCTGAAATAGCGGTTGATATCTTAAGTAACCTCCATTACTTAGTTTAATTGTAAGTATCTGATAGAGTAAGTCTGAGAAGTGGCAATTACACAAGGGACAATCACTATGAGATGTCCTCATGTGTGACTGTCCTTGTCACAAATGAGGACATCTCACAATGACTGTCCCTTGTGTAATTCAAGCGGCAATTACACAAGGGACAGTCACTGTGAGATGTCCTCATTTGTGAATATCCTTATAGTGAGTGTATATTATCATGTTGTCTTCAGAGTGACTGTCCTCATTTGTTGAAGAAGAAAAGCATTAATGTGGTTCAATAGCAATACATTCAAGTGGCAATTACACAAGGGACAATCACTGTGAGATGTCCTCATGTGTGACTGTCCTTGTCACAAATGAGGACATCTGACAATGACTGTCCCTTGTGTAATTCAAGCGGCAATTACACAAGGGAAAGTCACTGTGAGATGTCCTCATTTGTGACTGTCCTTACAGTGAGTGTACATTATCATGTTGTCTTCAGAGTGACTGTCCTCATTTGTTGAAGAAGAAAAGCATTAATGTGGTTCAATAGCAATACATTCAAGTGGCAATTACACAAGGGAAAATCACTGTGAGATGTCCTCATGTGTGACTGTCCTTGTCACAAATGGGGACATCTCACAACCAATGTCCCTTGTGTAACTCAAGCGGCAATTACACAAGGGACACTCACTGTGAGATGTCCCCATTTGTGACTGTCCTTACAGTGAGTGTACATTATCATGTTGTCTTTAGAGTGATCAAGTGGCAATTACACAAGGGAGAATCACTGTGAGATGTCCTCATGTGTGACTATCCTTGTCACAAATGAGGACATCTCACAGTGACTGTCCCTTGTGTAATTGCCACTTGAATGCATTGCTATTGAACCACATTAATGCTTTTTTCCTTCAACAAATGAGGACAGTCACTCTAATAAACCTTGGGTATCGATTGGTCCCTTGGATGAAATTTTGTTATCTAGGTGTCTTTAGGTGTTTTAAGAGTGTTTGAAAGTCTAAAACATCAAATAAGGTCTTTTAGTCTTCCAAAACAGACTTTTTGTCTTACCCGGCAAAAGTTGTTTTAAAGTTGTAATGCAACTTTTAAAGTTGCTAAGCAATTTTGAGTTTGAATTGGTTAAACGGCTACAACCATAAAAATGGTTAAGCCAACAGTGGGGAGAGCCTATTTAGGCTTCCAAATGACTGAGGAAATTGAAGAGATCCTCATTGTATTGAAATTGCTTTCAAATCAATAAAACTACTTGTTTCAGAGCAATTTTCTGTGCAAATCACGGTGACAGTACGGTGTACGGATGTGAAGGGGTGATCAAAACCTATCTGAAAGTTGGAGCATCCCCATTTTATGCTTTTAGAATTGGTTTGATAACTTCGAGTCATTTTATATCAGAGTTATTCAATTTTCTTGTCCGCTGGTCTAAGAAACCCTTGTTTTCAGGGTTTAGCCATTCAAATGGCCCTAACTTGAATTTTGACCGTTGGAAATTCTTCTTCCTCGGTACAATGCAAGTTAGGGAGGTCCTTTTTCGTATTCCAAAAGCTTTGAACCAGGAGGTTGAGGTTACACCATTTGGGAGCAAGCCCTAGGTCAAAAGCTTCTATGTTTTTGACTAGGAAAATGATATATAGTGAAAAATCAGAAGGTTGCGGTGTGTGAAGGACCTTAAAACTTGGTTTTTGTGTGGGTAGAAAATGAGGGAAAGGGGGAAAAATAACAACTAGGTTTTAGGCCCAGATACTCTACCATTGATCATCACATTATTTTGTAGGGACTTGATTGAAAGAATCTTGGACAGTCAAGGTGCATAAGATGCTTATTGTTTTGTGGACTTAAAGAAAGCATTCAACGTGGTACCCAGAGATAAACTATGGAATAGAATAAAATAATCAATCATCTAAGATTTATATAGAGAAGTTGTGCATGTATTTTATGATAAGGTTAGAGCTAAAATGATAACAAGAAAGAATATGTCTAAGTATTTTGGTGGTGACATTAGATTCAAATAGTTATTCCCCCTATATCATATACATTTATAAGTTAGAGGCATGATTAATGAAGATAGATGGGGAAGTTATTCAATTGGAAAACTATGGGGTGAAGGTTCTTTTATATGTTGTTGATCTTATCTTTTTTTTTTATTTAAAAGACCATGCATTGAGAGAGCACTTGAAGGCCTTGGAACACTTTTTGTCAGAAGGTTAGAATGCAAGTCCATATAACCAAGACTAAAATAATGGTTGTATTATTAAATAGAAAAGATAAAAATATTACCATTCTTTTTTAAGGTAGCTTGCTAGAAATAATGAAAGAATACAAATGTATTAGGATTATTTTCATTGTAAGCTCAGTTGGAAGAGAAAGACAATAAAGGGAATGCATTAAGGTTAAACGACCTCACACCTTCTTCAAAATGGGTGTATGTATTAGGATTATTTTCATTGTAAGCTCAGTTAGAAGAGAAAGACAATAAAGGGAATGCATTAAGGTTAAAGGACCTCACACCTTCTTCAAAATGGGTGTAGGAGAGCCAAACTTTGGGATTAAAAAATGAGAAAAACCATATTGGTCTACTACCCATGTTGGTTGTCCTTTATGGTTGTCAAGTGTTGGGAAAAAATATGAGAAATTGAACAATTGGAGATAACTAGAAAGAATAAAAAAAAATATAGTAAAAAGAAATCTTATAATCAAATTTATAGTTTCTCATGAAATTCTTTTAGCTACAGTAGACACTTTTCCTTTACAAACATTAGTGATAACCCAAATGTAAGCTATTAAAAAAGGTTGAAACCATTAATGACAATCATTGGCTCAATTTGGTTTTTAAGTATTCTATAAACCATAGGAAGAAAATCTAGATGAAGCGTAATGAAAAATGTAAGAATGGGTGGGGCATCAAATTACAAGAATGGCATAACAACTATAAATAAATTAAAAATTATGTGATTGAAAAATTCAAAATTGTCATGCAAGCACAAAAGATTAGGTAGATAAATTATACATCAAACAGTTCAATTCAGCTATAGAACATGGTGAAAAAATATATAGAAGATTTTTTCCATTGGTAATATATGATTTTATATTAATAAACAAAGATAAAATACATTTCAAGTTTGTTTTTAGTAAAAAAAGATAGAAAGAAAACTAATAAAAAATCCTGCCACCAAAATTTATTTTAACTTGGTAAATTGTCACGTGGGTACTAATTACACTCAAGCTTACTTAGGGATCACATAGGAGTAGTTCGAAATTTTTCACTTTATGTGGTGTTATCATGTTATCACATTCCACTTTATGTCTTGACTCCACCTTTGTCGCACATACTTTATTACACATTGGAGGATCATTAACCTTTGGTGGACATGTGATTCCATCTTAGTTGGGTGATAAGTTATCTATTGATTATCTATTGTCATTGTCTCATTCACTCCTTTGTACTAACCTTGGCTATATAACTAAGGGGTCTCCTATGTAATGACTATTCATTCTAATTCAAGTTGGTTCCAATTAAATCAATCTGTTATATTTGCATTATTGATAGGCATATACACCTAGGGTGAGGAGAACAACCTAAAACTCAGTGTTTGATCCCAGGTACCCATTCCTCATACTTTGTTTGGAAACCCAATCCTAAACCGCATGCATTAGGCCTGTGGACCTAACAAAGGAAGTGGACTGTTGGAGTGGAGTCAGAAACTGAGATTTGGAGGTTTCATGGTGGAACTGGGGTTTGCTTGGCCTAATTTAACTTCTTGACAATTTGAGTATTGTTTTATGGCTCGATCGGAGTTTGAATAATGAGACTGAATGCTAGGATCAACTCTCTGTTCTATATGTTGTTTCTCTTCGTATCGATGTAAAATGTGGCATCGGATTTTGGTGTATATTGTAGCATCTTGTTAGGGGTGGTTGTAGATTATGGTGTTGTAGTGACATTGTAAATAATTACACCCTAGTTGAAATGGTTTGGGCTGTAAATTGGTTTTGTTTGCAATGAAGGGTGAAGACAAGCATTTGTGTCAGCTTGGCATAAATTTTTTGGAGAGAGCTCAAATGAAACGAAAACAAGGAAATAAATATGGTTTCCTATCCTCAGGAAGGAGATTATCTAAGTGGGTACGGAAGAATAGGATTAACTGTGGCAAGAAAGACAGAAGCATGAAATGTAGTTGTTTGTATAAGTGTTGTTCGGGCAAGGCAACATTCCATAACTATGAGAATTTTTGTAAGAGTTCAGTTCCCACGAGGGTGATGTATTTTTGGAATGGCTCATGGAATGATTTTTCTGTCCAAGTTTTGGATTCACTTAGAGATGAGTTTTTGGCTGGCATGCCCACTGTAGAGTTGGCAATAGATGGCTCTCCATATCTTGTTGATTTTTTGCGAATGCTACAAATAGATTTGAGGGCCGGCTGTCAAAGGTCCATTGCTTGGATTGATGAGAATGGTTCATGCTTTTTCCCCAAAGTTATCATTGAGGGTAATGCCGATGAAGAAGTTGCCTCTAAAGTTGAGGTCGAGATTGAAATTTGAATAAGTCCAACCGAGGCCTCAAATGCTGAGAATTGTGATAGAGTTGCTGCTAGTATGGAGGTTTCCAAAACTGAGCAAGTTTGTATTCCTAGTAATTTGAAGCCTATGGCTGATGTGGTATCCATGAATGTTCCTAAATTAGATGAATTGATCAAGAAATATTCAACCAAGGGACCCACTGGCGCAAATGAATTGTATAGAGATTTAAGAGATTCAAACTTGTTTAAGGATACAAAGCCACAGCCTGTAACTGAGTTACCTATAAAGACTTTCCAAGCAAAGCAGTTGCTTCATAAAACATCAGCTAAGGTTCGAACAGGTACAGATGCAACTCAGTTGGAGAATGGTCAGATATTGCGTGATGAGGTTAGGGATGGTGTCATTAATCACAATTTGCTTTTTGAATCCCAACAATGTTCTAGTTTTGTGGCTCGTGAATTTGAACAAATGGGGGACAAATTGATCAAATTAGTGGATTGTGATACAGAGTATGTAGTTGTGAAAAATTGTTTCCTTACTGGCCTAAATAAAATTGGACTTGCAACCAATGTTACTGGTATTTATCAAAATTCACAAACAGATAGGTTGGGACAGGCTCGGCTGCAGGTTTTCAACAAACAGGTTGAGATAACAAGAAATTCTCGTGGTAATGCAAATGTTAAATATGCATGGCATGGAGCATCCGATACAAGCATATCATCAATTATACTACATGGTTTTAGCAATAACAGATTAATGAATGGTGGTCCGGCATATGGTGTTGGTGTTTATCTTGCTCCAGAAGATTGCTCGTACCTGAGGTAGGAAAGATTATATTCAAAGATAATCTACAAATAGATTTGAGGGCCGGTTGTCAAAGGTCCCATTATGATATTGTACACAAGTACCGTGAAGGTAGTCGCAAGTTAGGGCTGTTTCATTGCATACCCGAAACAATGAAGACGTTATGGTCCACAAAACGTTTGTGCTTGAAAGACGAACAAATAAAATTAAACTTCTAAATAACCAAAGCCGCTAACAATAAATTCAACACAGATATGTCCTCATTTCTGGGTATTTTAGCTCTCTAACAGCTGAATACCAGATTACATAATAATGATAAAACAAAAATAAACCCAACGTACTCACAAATTGTAACTGTGATTTCGCGGAGGGTTACGGCGCTGTTGAAAACACAAATGACAATGTTCTTGTTTTTTTTGTCCTTATATCCCGATGTGATTTCGCGGAGGGTTACGAACGAATAAAATTAAACTTCTAAATAACCAAAGCCGTAACCCTCCGCGAAATCACAGCTACAAATAAAATGAAAACACAAATGACAACGTTGCAAGTTAGGGCTGTTTCATTGCATACCCGAAACAATGAAGACGTTATGGTCCACAAAACGTTTGTGCTTGAAAGACAAACAAATAAAATTAAACTTCTAAATAACCAAAGCCGCTAACAATAAATTCAACACAGATATGTCCTCATTTCTGGGTATTTTAGCTCTCTAACAGCTGAATACCAGATTACATAATAATGACAAAAGAAAAATAAACCCAACGTACTCAAAAATTGTAGCTGTGATTTCACGGAGGGAATCTCTCTCGGCGCTGTTGAAAACACAAATGACAACCTTCTTGTTTTTTTTGCCCTTATATCCCGATGTGATTTCGCGGAGGGTTATGGCGCTGTTGAAAACACAAATGACAATGTTGCAAGTTAGGGCTGTTTCACTGCATACTCGAAACAATGAAGACGTTACGGTCCACAAAATGTTTGTGCTTGAAAGATGAAGAAATAAAATTAAACTTCTAAATAACCAAAGCCGCTAACAATAAATTCAACACAGATATGTCCTCATTTCTGGGTATTTTAGCTCTCTAACAGCTGAATACCAGATTACATAATAATGATAAAACAAAAATAAACCCAACGTACTCACAAATTGTAGCTGTGATTTCGCATGCAGAGGATTACGACGTTGTTGAAAACACAAATGACAACGTTCTTGTTTTTTTTGTCCTTATATCCAGATGTGATTTTGCGTAGGGTTACGACGCTGTTGAAAACACAAATGACAACGTGCCCTTATATCCCGATGTGATTTCACGGAGGGTTACGGCGCTGTTGACAACACAAATGATGACAAGGCTCTTGTTTTTTTTGCGCTTATATCCCGACAACATCGCAATTGCGACAATTCCAAATGTATTGCCATCGCAATTGCGACGGTTTCGGGCTATATTTGAAAAAAAAAGGCCAAAACCTAATGACATTTGCCTGCCGTCGCAAATTGCCGTCGCAATTTCACCCCAAATGTATTAGTGTATCATGGTTAATGGTTCCCACTCTAGATTTTTCAAACCTTCCAGGGGGCTTCAACAAGGAGATCCCTTGTCTCCTATCATTTTTTCTATCATGGTTGAATGTCTTGGTCGTTATATCTAGAAATTAGTCTCTATTGATTCTTTCAAGGGAATCTCTCCTTCTTCTGCTTCTAGGCCGTGTTCTCGTGAACAATTCATGGATGACACTATCATCATGGAGTATTCATCCATCTAGGAGGCTAGGGTTATCAAACATGCTCTTTCCATTTAATCCTTGGGTATTGGTCAAATTGTCAATTGGGATAAGAGCTCTTTGTTATTTATCAACATGCCTGTGGATAGGCAGAATAGAATAGCAAGAATCATTGGTTTTAGAATTGATACCTTTCCTGCAACCTATCTAGGCCTTCCTTTAGGTCTCAAACCTCCTAATTCTTTTTGGGCTAGCATTGTGGAAAGATTCAATAGGAAACTTACTGGTTGGAAAGGTGCCCTGCTTAGTCAAGTAGGTAAACTCCAACTTCTGAAGACCTCTTTGTAGAGTCTCCCCATTTATGCTCTTAGCCTTTTTAAGATCCCTGGAAAACATGCAGACATTATTGAAAGAATTCATAGAAATTTTTTGTGGTCTAGAGTTGAAGAAAGAAAGAGACTGGCTCTGGTTGCGTGGGACAAGGTTTGCATTCCTAAGAAGTGGGGGGGGGGGGGGGCTGGGTATTTTCTCCCTAAGAGTGACCAATCAGGAACTCCTAGCTAAACAAATCTGGAGGATTTTTGGGGAAAAGATGGAATGGAATGAGATTATCCACAATAAATATCTCTACTCCTTTCCCCACATATCTAATTTTATGAAAATGAAACTGAAAGTGCATGGCTCCTCCATTTGGAATTGCATCCAGCAAGCTAAGGAGATGACCTTTAAAGGGGCTAAATGGTATTTAGCCAATGGTTAAAGAATTAAGTTCTGGGATGACTGCTGGCTCAAATATTTTCCTCTTAGCTCTGTTACTACTTTTCAACCTTTTATTAACTCCTGTATTTAGAGATTTGGTTCAAGGGTCAAGGACTATTGGAGGAATAGATTGTGGATTGATCTTTCCTTAGTTGATGTGGCCCTTAGATTTGAATATTTGGAAGGTTAATTCATCCAGAGATGATGAGCTGATTTGGGGAATTCTTCCTTCAACTATCTTCACTATGGCCTCGGCCTCTGAGATTTTATTGAAGTAGCCAGATCCTCTTCCCTGTTGGGCCTAGGTTTGGGATAAAATATTAATTCCTAAAATTAACATTTTCTTTTGGCTGGTTTTGCAGAATAGGATCCTTACCATTGACAACCTCCAAAAATGTGGTATGATTTTAAGTAATAGATGTTTTCTTTGTAAAAAGGTGGAAGAGTCGGTCTTCCATCTGGCCATCGACTATAGCTATTCTTGGGAAGTTTGGTTTCTTACCTTATAGTGCTGGTAGATTAATTGGTTTTTTCCTAACAATATGGAGAATTTATGTACCCAATGGAGAAAAGTGGAGGTCCCCCTGGATAAGCAGTTGTAGAATCTTATTGCTCCTTATTTTATATGGAGATTGTGGAGAGAATGTCATGACAGAGTTTTCAAAAATTATGAGCTCCTGTCGTTGGTGATCGTTGAAAAGTTTAAGAGACGTCCCAAGGAGAACTACAATTCATCGACTGGTTTGAAGCTGGACTTCATTGCTCGTGATTATAGTGCTGGGTCCAAAAATAAAACTCCTACCTAATGGGAGAATGCCATTTGGCTTTCCCCCCCTCCGGGATGGATTAAAATCAATTTCAACGGTGTTGCGAAGGGTAACCCAGGTATGACAGGTTGTGGTGGGCTCATAAGAGATGACATGGAAAATTGTCTTGATGCTGTGGCGCTTCCCATTGGGGTGCAAACCAATCATGTTGTGGAGGCCATGGCTCTTCTCCAAACCCTTAAAATCATTAAAAAGATATGGCTCCGAACATGTGGATTGAAGGCGATTCAATGAATATCTTAAATTGCATCAATAATATCACTAAACCATCATGGTCCATTAAGGTGATTATTGAGGGGGCCCGAATGATTATTAATTCCTTTAAGAAATTCATCATTTCCCACGCTTACTGGGAAGCGAACGGTACTGTTGATGAGCTGGCCAACTTTGCGGTTAGGGCAAAAGACATTGTGATCTGGCATGAAGGTAGCAATCTCATCATTGATATGAAAGCCAAGTTGGCTTTTGACAGGATCCATAGCAAAAGGGTGGATTGGGAGTATCTCAAGAAATTATGATGATAAGACACATTTTGGCTAAACAGGTTAATATGATTACGGAAAGCTTTGCCTTTCCTGAGATTACTGAATGTAGACACGAGTTTATTTGTGTGTATTTTAAAGTTGCCCTTTTTGTCTACATTTGGCTGTTCTCTGCTACTGCTGTTGTTATTTCTCTCTTTGATATCATGGGTGGCAGGCTTAATCGAAGGGAGACGAAGGACTATATGAAATGGAAAAACATGCCAAAGGTCTGGGAAAAACTCAGAAAGGGTGGCCTGACTACGTATATGGAGCATTTGCATGGGTTTAAAGACGGAGCAACGAAGGTGTTTGCTGAGTCTTGGAAAGATGGGGTGGTGACCATTGCTGGTCTTACTGTGAACATTACAGAAGAACTAATTGCTGAGGTGTTCGGGCTGAGCCTCAAGGGTGTTAAATTTTATAGAGATAAGAAAGTTTCGCAAAAGGCATCCAACATTTCCCCAAAAGCAAAGTTGAAGCGTAGAGTTTGGTGAAAGATTCCAGCGGCTGCTATGACGTTGATGCCTTCAAGGAAATCTGGGCGATGTTCATGATGGTGATCATGGAATACATTACCTTGGATGGTAGGTATAAACGTGCCCACTCATACCATTTTGTGTTGCTTTGTCACTTCCGTCACAAGATTAGAGTGTCCTTGCCTTTTTTTCTCCTTCAGTCCCTCCGCCTTAGCATTACTAATCATAGGAGGAAAGAGAAGAAACTCATTCTGCATGAGGGGCTTATTCTCCTCATTATGGAACATATCAAGCAGAAGGCCATTTCCAGCCCTATCATCTCCTCACCCAAAGCCTCTAGATCGGCTAAGAAATGTATGAGGGAGACGATTGGAAAAGAGGAGATTTCTTCTGGTAAAAAATTAAAATATGATAAGGATGTTGGTATGGACATGACTAATTTGACTGAGGATGATAGTAAAGCTTCACTGTCGGTGTCGAATACAGTTTCTAGGGATAATGAGAACAAGGAGGAGGAGGTTGCTGGAACTATGGAGGCAGGGAACATCCTTATGGTCAAGCATAACATGAGGACGACAAGAAAGATGAGGATGTGGGAGGCCAATTGGTCCCCATTTTGGTGGAGTATGATAGTTCAGAGGATCATGATGTGCCCATCTCCCCCAAACTGGAAGTTATCATGGAGGTCCATTCGGATATGCAGAAGGATTCCCTTGTTGTAGAGAAGGACTCCCCTGTTGCGGAGATAGATAATGTCCCTTCTACCTCTCGGAACATCCCCTTTACCAAAACTATTGATATGCAAGAACATAATGTGCAACTGCTCAAAGAAGATATGGATGATAAAATTGACCCTCCTTTCAGGGTTCTCTAGACTGCGAAGGCGACATCTATGTACTCATTTCGTTTGTTGAAATGGTTTTTTCAGGAAATAAAAAACCTGAATTTAAAATGTCATTCTATCTCTGCTAAGGTTGACTCCTTGCAGGAGATTTTGGAGAATGGTTCAAAGACTTTGGATGGCAACAAGGACAATGACAGGGATAAGAAGGTGTAGGATATGCAAGTTAGAGTTGATAATCTGGAGAATGCCATGAAGAAGCAAATGCAGGATAATAACATGTTCACGGGCTCAGCCATGGAATGTTTTATGTCTATCAAAGCGGAGCTGGATGTCGGCTCCCCTAGTAAGAAACTTGAGGAGGACAATGAGGATGCGGGTGATGAGGGTCTTGGTAAACATACTTGGTCGACTAAAAGGAAAAAGATCCAAGATAGGATCCTGGAGCTTTCAGACTTCAATGCTACCATAAAGAAGATCTCAGAGGCGAAGAAGGAAGCGGACGAAACCAACAAGGAGTTTGCCTAGTTTTTCTTGGGTCCTGGTGTTGTCCTTTTCTTGTTTTCCTTGGTTATTGGTGGTTTTTTCTGGTGTCTATTTTTTTGGCTTTTTTTGCTGGCTTTAGTTCTGGTGGACTGGTTCCCAGTCCTGTTTCTTTTCAGCATGTTTAACGTTGCAATCTTTTGAACTCTTCTTGTACGGGGTTTTGGGTCCCCTTTAAAACCTATTTTTTCCTGCAATCAAAAACACGTATATTTTTAATATTATATAAAATATGATGAGAGATATCATTTTCAAAATGCCTATTACATCTTAATGCGAGAAATTGATTTTTTTTAAAGATGTCTTAGAAAAAATATTTGTCAACATCTCTTATATATATTATTAAATATATATACTAATTTTTAAATCAATTATTTAATAAATAATTATAATTTTAAAGTATGATTGCTTATAGACTTCCCTTCAAGAATACTTGAAAAAAAAAAGTTATCTCACACTAAAAACTTCTTTTGCAATTGCTTAAAAAAAATATTTATAAAACCCAAAAACCACTTTACTCACATCTTCAATTTTCCTATAACCTTATATACATATTCCTTAACCTTATATTATTAGACTTGATGGTTTAATTTGCACGTCAATTGAATAAATAAGCTCCAAGATGCACAAGACAATTGATACGCCACGCTACTAACCAACAAGTCACTTCTTCCAAAGCAAGTTGTGGGTTGGATTCAAGAATCTTACTTTTCATGCTTTTTCTAAAATTAAAGCGCTTACCACTAAGGAAAGCAATATTCTATAGTGGGTCTTTTCCGAATAAAAGAACCATTTTAAGCTAAGAAATCTTCAACCTCATTGTGGAAATATATAAATGAAAATGTGAATTAAAACGAGAATATTTGGAATTTTTAGCATCATGTGGTTAAATAGAATATTTTAAAACAATTGGTAATGGTATAATATTTGTATGCTAGTTGAGACTGTACTTTGTGACATAGTATTTTTGAATTTTTTATTATAATTATATATTAATTATTTAGTTAGCAATATTTTTAATGTTCATTATAATAATATTAATTTAATATTTTTAAAT
Organism: Chamaecyparis obtusa; assembly: GCA_027943335.1. NCBI lineage: Eukaryota > Viridiplantae > Streptophyta > Pinopsida > Cupressales > Cupressaceae > Chamaecyparis > Chamaecyparis obtusa. The sequence goes on along the minus strand of BSBK01014754.1, from coordinate 63,160 downwards.
AATTAATTTAATTAATATTATTTTATAACAATAAGAGCAAGTGAAGTTCATGTTGGTAGGGTTGTTTAAACTCTGTAGCAAATTTGAATTTTATTTTACAATTGATTTCAATTATTTGTAAGGTTTTTAATTTTGCACACATATTTATATTATGTAATAGAGGGCAAAAATTATAAGAAATAGATTGAAATGTGTACACATAATAAATTAGAAACTTTGAAAATCTCAATGTCATAAGTTATTCATTAGAACAATTAATTTAATATTCATATAAATATAATTATAATATAGAATAATGCAATATGATTATGCTATAATAAATATAATTTAATATAAATATAATTTAAAATAATATAAAAATATAGCATAAATAATATAAATATAAATATTTATATATAATATATAATATGATATGAATATATAATATTCTAAATATAAATATGAAATTATATAGTATAATATAAATTTTTTTTTTATCTTAATACTAAAATATTTACAGAATTCAGCACCGACAAATATGAAAAAAACGATGCTCTGCGAGACGTGTTGATAACACATTCCTTGCCGTAAATTGTGAATTGAAAAGCCTGGACAGACGTTAACTAATATTCTCCCCACCCATACAAAAGGGGGAGCTTGAGCTTTCATAATACCAAAGCAGTCCGTGTAATTGTTTGTGCCTCTGCATATTTGTGCATTTCTCTGTTCCTTTAACAGAGGAAAGAACACATGGGACAAAGCATGGGAACCCGTAACGCCAGCACTAGGGATGGACGCGGCCACCGCCTTTATTATATAACTCGTGACAGAGGCGGCCAATATAATTATAGGGTCAATAAACATGCATTTTTAAGGCCCTTTTTAAAGGTTTTTTCCTGATATAACCCCTTTTTCTTGTGTTTTTGACTGTTTTTGGCTGCTGTTCAGGATGGCACTCCGACCCCGTCGCCTCACGATCCACACTCATCGCCTGAGGATCCATATGATCTGTTCGCAGAAAGGCTTCGAAGCGGACCCTACAATCTTTCCAACAGGTTTTTAATTCTTACTGTTTATTATATCACGTTGATCAGAAAAATTAGGAGCTCTGTAACCTGATTTGGCATGGAGGATTAAGTAATTGTGCCCCATGTTGTAGAATGGCAGCCGCTAAGCTCCTTACAAAAATTCGTCAAAGATTAGAAAAAAAAAAGTCAATTTTTTTTTGAGATTTCTGAAAATAGTGTTTTTTTGCGAGATCATGAAGAACAGATAGTGAAAATTTCACGAAAATCTGTTGTATTTTCTATTTTTTGAAATTTGGTCAACCGTGTATTTTGTAGGGAGGTAGCTCAGCGCCCCTCCTTATAGAATTGCTGTTGTTTTAGGATTAGATTTCGTATCAATATTTTATATTTGAAAATTAATAAATAATATTTAGTTTTACATAATTATTGTACTTTGATTATAGAATTTCTTGAGAAATGGGAGATAAGGAGATACCACTTTTTTAAATTGACTTAATTTTTCTTGAATAATAATAGTAAAAAAGAAAATTAGGTATATAAATAATCAAGTGCAAATGACATCAGATTTTTACAGTTCATGTTGATGCATCATTGTTATTTTTGGATTACATTGTGTGAGAGTTTTTTACATCAATTTTTAGGATCTCATTCGTGATGATGGATGAAAGTTTTTTGGATCCATGTTTGGAATCACACTCATATAATGGAATGAAAATTTTTTACATATTGATCAGAAACATTGGTGCAAAATACTCACTCCCTTTCTATGATGGATGAAAGTTTTAAGTATCAACTTTTTGGCTCATATTTCTGATGATGGAGTGTGTTTTTTTGCATCAATGTTTCAGATCATAAACTTCGATGCAAGAACATACTCTCTCTCCATCAGAAGTGTGGTCCTAATTGCTGATGCACACAACTTTCACACAATCTAATCCAAAAATATCAAGAATCAACAATATAAATTGTAGAAAGCTTATAGCATTAATTGCACTTAATTATTCCATGTGCTATGTTTTCCTTTTACCATTTATTATTTAGAAAATTTTCCATAAGACAATTTGGGAGAGCTTGAGGTTGTGCCTCCATGTCTCTGGTTCTACTAAAGAATCCAGGGCCAGCCGCAATAGTTATCTAAAGACCAATTATTTATTAGTTTTTGATCAATTAAACATTTTAAATTAAATTATGAATCAGACCAAAGTTTGATGTAAAAAGCTCTCACTTCATCATCATAACACGATCTGAAACGTTGCTGCAAAAAATACACACCCAATCTAATTAATTAAAAAACAATATGATTTTGATGGGCTCTAATGAAGATTTAAAACTGTAAAAATTGGCAGGATACCAGTGAACCGAAATCATTCATTCCACATAATGATGGATGAAGAGGAGTTCTGGGAGCATGGAAGAACAATGAGTCCAGCCCTGCAACATTTCGTGAGGGCGTCACCAATACTATTCTCCAACAGATTTAACGACGACTACAGTGGCCGTCAATTGACGCCTGCGGAGGTTGACACAGCACTGCGAAAAATAAAGAAGGAGAATTACATGCCAATTTCTCGAAAATCGAGAAAAGAAAACAATAAGAGAGAGGAAGAAAGCGAGCAAACTGAAACTCCCCATACGTGCTCCATTTGTTTGGAGGATTTCTTCGCCAAGCAGCAGCTTTTTTGTCTTCCATGTGACCACAGATTTCATCCCGAGTGTGTGATGCCATGGATTAAACGGCAGGGGCAGTGCCCCGTTTGCAGGTTGGATCTTACTGAAAGGCCCCCCGCTTCTGCAATTAATCATAATAATAGTAATAATGATGTTGATCAACCCCAAAATTTGAATTCAAATGTACCAGATGACATGGCGTTGATTATCAGAGCCATGGAAGAGGCCTTGGCTTGGCTTAATCCATACCAGCGTTAGCCTCAATGTAAACTGCTAGAATGATAGATTATGGGTGACTTTTTGTTTAATGTCATGACTATCTTGATTTAGGTGTTTAGATTGTTGATGATTTTTTTTTCTTGAATATATGTGGGTTTAGGTGTTTGTTTTTAAATTTATCTTGATTGAGATGTTTGTTCTTAAATTTATGTTTTCGTTCTTAAACTTATGTTGATTTAGATATGATAGATTATGGAGGACAAGTTGTTTAATCTTAAGATTATCTTGATTATGGATGATCTTTTGTTCTTAAACTTATGTGGGTTTAAGTGTTTGTTTTTAAAATTATGTTAATTTAGATGTTTGTTCTTAAATTTGTGCTGGTTTAAGTTTTTGTTCTTAAATTTATGTTGATTTAGATGTATATTTTTTAATCTTAAGGTTGTGTTGATTTAGGTGTTAGATTGTACTAGCTTATATATATATATATATATATATAAAATACATGAGAGTAATCTTTCTTGAGGCTCGTATTGCACCTTGCAATTTGAAGAAAATAAGCATCTCGAGAAAGATTGCTCTCGGCGTATATATATATAAGCTAGTAGCAGTCACAACGCAACATAAAAGACATTTTATGATTTCTAATGTTTATGTATATGGCAGAAAAGTAAAATAAAATAAAATTGTTAGGGCAACAATTAGGTTTAATATTGTAAAATAAAAAAATAGTATATATATATATAGTTATAAATTATAAATTATTAAAATAATTTGAAATAGGGTAAGAGTGAGGGTTAGTGGGACATTTTACATTATGAGTTAGGGTTCGGGTAAGAGTGACGGTTAGGGTTAGGGATAGGGTGAGATTTAAGGTTAGTAATACATTTTATGTTATGAGTTAGGGTTCAGGTAAGAGTTACAGTTAGGGATAGGGTGAGAGTTAGGGTTAGTAGGATATTTTACCTTATAATTAAGGGTTTGTGTAAGAGTTATAGTTAGGGTGAGAGTTAGGGTTAGTAGGGCATTTTACCTTATGAGTTAGGGTTTGGGTAAGAGTTACAATTAGGGTTACGATTAGGGATAGGGTGAGATTAAGGATGTGGTTAGGGATATGATGTTAGGTTAACAACTTTAGGATTAGTATCATATAAATAGTGTAACATTAAGGTTTAAGATTAGGGTAAAGGGTTAGGGTTAGGGTTACTAATACGGTGAGGGTTAATGAGTGTTGATTTTGGATTACTATTAGGGTTAAAATATTGTTTAAGGTTAGTATGACAAATAGGGTCAATGGTCAAATTAGTAATATGATTTAGGGTTCATATGTAGTATTTTTTGTAGGGTTAGTGATGGGTTATGGTTATGATTAGGGTTATGGTTTAACCTATTAAGGGTTAGTATAACTGTTATGGTTAACATGTGACCTATGGTAAATGACAGGGTTCTAGTTATGATTAGGGTTAAAATTTCACCTTAGGAGTAGTTTTGTGTGAATGGTTACAATTATATTCATAGTTAGTATCAAGATTACTGTGTCATACTAAGGTCGAGGTTTGAGTTAGGATGCTATGTTTACAGTTACGTGTAGACTTAGGCTTAGGGTTTGAGTTAGTTTGACGTCGTGGTAAGGGTTAGGATGTAATGTTTATAATTAGGTTTAAGTCATACGTAGTGTTATGGTTAAGGTTAGTATTTGGTTGATTGGTAGAATAAGATTAGGGACATGGTTACCGATGGGATGTAGGTTTTAGAGTTAGCATTAATATAATAGGTAGTGTGAGATTTAGGTGTAGGGTTGGAGTAGTTAGTCAAGGTAAGGGTTTGGTATAGTTTTATACCATTGATTAGGATCAAGGTTAGAAGTAGTATTGGGATCAATTTGATAATTTGGGTTTGAAAAGGGATGTGATGGGAGATGGCATGCATGGTTTAGAGTTAGGATCAATATCGTGCTTATTAGTATTAGAGTTACAGTTACAGTTACAGTTAGTGATGTGATGTAGGTTTTAGAGTTAGGATTACAATCATACTTAGTAATATAGTTAGGGTTAGAATTAGAGTTTTAGTTAATGCTAATTATGGTTATTGTGAAGGATATCATCTAGGGTTACTTAATGTTAGTATTATGGTATGATTAATTCAATTTTATGATTTGCATTAATGTTATTAAAATAATGGTTACGCTTATGATGAATATTATCATTCGGATTAGGATTATGCTTAGAATTAGCATATGGGTTTTATGCAAAATTTAGTGCCTAACAAATTTGTGAGATGTCCTTTTATAATTATTTTTTCACATTTTTTTGGCACATCCATTGAAGGCATCATTTTTATGGCACACATTTTTGAAAGCCATTAATATTATAAATATAGAGTTCAACCAAATATGTTGCAAAACCTTGCAAGTATAGTTAAAAATATCACTTAAATAGTCAAAACAATTTATTTTCTCTAATTCATGAAACTTACATAGATGAAAGGGGAAATATAAGTCCTAACTATTTAGATGAAGTAAGAAGTGTGGAATCCAAGATAAGAATGAATTATATACAAAATATTTCTTTGTAATTGTTAAAGTAATAAAGTGTTTATTGATTAATTGAATCATATTGATTTAATTATGTAGGATTTGAGAAATACAAATCCACAAAACTTGAAGATCATCTGCATACAAAAACCTATTACAAGGAAGTAGAGACAAGAAGAGGGCAAGGGTTTGACTCAGAATATGAAGAAGAAAATATCCTTAAAATAATGAATAAATAAAATATACAATCGATCATCCTTATAAAGGAGATTGAAAGCCTTGAAAGGAAAACCCTAGTGCATGTAATAACTAGTTAAATTATTACAAGACTAATGCATGCAACTTTATATTTAAAACAACTAGTGCATAAGTTTAAATCAACTAGTGCATGTGTGTTTAAATATAAACAACTAAAAATAAAAGTGTTGACATCTTAAGAAGGGAGTAAAGTTAATTAATATAATTAATACTTTACTCTAACACCCCCCTTAAGATGAGCAACAATACAGCTACAAACAATGCAAGAAGAAAGCAAAGGAAACTATAGTGCTGAAAGCAAAAAATGGGTCTCGGCAACAAAAGGCCTGTTTAGGTACCCAAGTACAAAAGAGAGTCTCTATAAAGCGAAGAAATAGAGAAAACCACATGGGAAAAACTCTACTCCAAAAAGAGACAAAGGCTAGTCTGAAGGACTAAAGAAGCCTCCAAAACTAGGGATGTTATAGAAAATAGGAACAAAAATGAACAAGTAGAACATCACTAAAGCAAGAAGATGCAAACTCTGTCAAGAAGTAACTGTTGATCTGAAGATCCTCCACTGAAATAGAGCATGACCAGGTAGAGAAGATTGTAATCTGTATGAGTGCCCTCAAATGACACTACTCGAATCAGGAGGCAAACAAAGGCAAACAACTGAACTCAAAGATACAGATGGTATCAAACACCAAAGCCTAAAGATTTGATCAATCAAAGATGGAAGAGTTCCTCTAAAAATAAGAAAGAAAGAGTGTCTATATGGTAAATGATCCATCTCACTAAAATGCATAGGTACCCAACAACTACATCTGCCTAGTACATAGGAACAAATATTGAATACATAGCTCACACTATCGAACCAAGGAAGAAGAAGAACGATCAATAGAACCCCCCCATAATGCTAACAAGAGAGAGGTGATAGGTATACTAAAAAGTGTCAATAAGAACTACATCATGAAGAACTAGGAACATCGAAGGTGCATAGAAAGCACAAGCACAAATAAAGATACCTTGAGGCTAGTGTCGTGGAAGGAACACTCACTTGACAAAGGTAGATAGAAAACAAAGACAAACATCAAACCCCCCCATGGCACTTTATAATGGAGTGCAAGTACAAATAGCACAAACATGTTCAAGATTCCAAGCATGCAAGAAAATGGCACTTTATCTTAGTGCATGTGCATAAAAGAATGCTACAAAAGTGAAGTATACACTACTCAAATAAGACATAAGGCTTCTGAAACAAAATAATAGCCTAAGAAGAGTCATCCCCTAAAGGGAAGAGATCCCAAGACTTGTAACATTCAAGATATCCACCAGAGTGCAAAAATGCAAAAAACTAAATAAAATATACCTGGAGTAGAATCTGGGAAAATGACTCACAACACTAGAAATCTCTCACAACAAGCTTTCCAACGATATCTCGCTTTCCCAAAATGGAGTCTGGATGCGCAATATAGAGCTTCCAGAGTGAAAAACTGAAACATCAGGATTTCACAGTAAAAAAACACCATAAAAAAAGAAAAATAAAAAATTCAAACCTCCAGATCTGGATAGAGCTCGGAACTAGCTTTTCGACGATATCTCATTTTCTTGATTTCGACATTGTATACTCAAGTTATGAGCAAAAAACCACCGAGTGCTCCGAAGGGCCCAAAATGGTGTCTAGATGTGCTGACGTTAGCACTTCATGGGCTTAAAATTGACGGCCAAATGGCCGTCACAACATGCAAACCCCTTGGGGCTAAAATTCTGGGCCCCTGGTCGCCATATGACCAAGGGCTAAAACTGCATTCGCTAGCTTAAATTTGACGGCCAAATGGCCTTCGTCGGCAAAAAAATTATTTTGCAAAATTTCATGCGCACCTCGGGATCCATGTCAGGCCATTCAATTTTTTGCCTCGATTTATGTGCCAATTTTTTTGGTCTTGATTTACGTGTCAGATAGTAAAATTTTTGCCTTAATTTGCATGTCAAAAATAGACAAGTCTACCTTAGGAAGCGTGATAGTCCGTACAAATTATGCCTTGGGAAGCGTGCTACACTGTCTAGTACCAAAAAAATACCCCAAAATGAAAAGTTCTCCAAATTTGATGTGTTTTATATTGAAATAGGGGTTTTTGGGTGCTGCGAGCTCAACAGTGAGGTCTATTTGAGCTCAAAGTGCACCACAATTTAGGGACCGCCTAATTTCAATAAAAACCCCAAAAAAGCCCTAATCTGAAATAGATGAATTTCTAATCTCTGAATTCTTCAAACGTGAACAAGCTGTAGCAAATTAGGCTCTGATACCATGTAGGATTTTAGCAATACAAATCCATAAAACCCGAAGATCATCTGCATACAAAAACCTGTTACAAGGAAGTAGAGACAAGAAGAGGGCAAGGGTTTGACTCAGAATATGAAGAAGAAAATATCTTCAAAATAATGAATGAATAAAATATACAATGGATCATCCTTATAAAGGAGATCAAAAGCCTTGACAGGCAAACCCTAGTGCATGTAATAACTAGTTAAATTATTACAAGACTAATGCATGCAAGTTTATATTTAAAACTAGTGCATAAGTTTAAATCAATTAGTGCATGTGTGTTTAAATATAAACAACTAAAAATAAAAGTGTTGACATCTTAAGAAGGGAGTAAAGTTAATTAATATAATTAATACTTTACTCTAACAAATTATTTAGTCACTTATTACCTCTTTCGACTTAAGCTAAACTTTAGGCATATAATAATTAATTGCTTTATTAATTATTATTATGCAACCTAGGGTTTTACCTTTTTAGGTTTTCTGATCTCCTTTTATAAGGATTGATCTCATAACACTTTGTAACCTTTTTTTTGACATTTTTTATTATTGATTGCAACTTTTGTTTTTGCACATCAAGGATTTCTCCTCTCTCGTGGATCCATACGTTCAGGTCTCGATAACTATTTTCTTCTCTCTTTTTGTGACATGTGTTTGCGTGCAGGTGTTCTTGGGAGATGTGGGTTGTTTTTCGTCAACTCCACTATGGTATTAGAGCTTCAGATCTGCTTGCCCCTATCCTCTTCCTAAGAAATTCAACCGTGTTCATCATATCTACATTTTCAGAAGGCTTCCTATTAGATCTGGGGGTACCTATTTTTCTAGTCATCTTGGCTTCAAACGGACCTCACAGTTGTGTTCAGAGTGTCCAAGAACCCCAAGATCCATATAAAGTTTGTCCAATTTGGACAAAATTGGAATCTGTGAGATTTTTTTTTCAAATCGATCCTGACATGAATTATGAGGTGATCACTAATTTTTGGAGCACTTCTAGCCCAAAAAAACCTCACAGTTGTGTTCAAAAGGCCCGAGATAGTCAAAATTCATATAAAACTTATTGATTTTGGACAAGTTAGCTTCTGAGGCAAATTTTTTTTGCCTACCAGGTCGTACCACTTGGCACGCATTCCGATGCAATACGACAATTTCTACAATTTTTTTTTTTTTAAAATTTGGGCAGCCACCTGGGCACCACCCATTAGGAACTCACCACCTCATAGTCACTGCCGGTGACTGACGGGTGACTGCCGCAGTCACCGCCGAACTAGCCGCGGTGACCGACAGTCACCACCTGTGGTCAACCTAACCGCCCGTGCCTTCCGCCCCCTTCAACAACACTCCTAGTCCCATGGGGGACCAGCCCCCAGGCCCCAACGACATTTATTTTTAACCCTTGGTCACCCACGTGACCAGGGCCTCTTTTTTTCAGCCCCAGGCAGTTTTGCTCTATGACGACCATTTGGCCGTCAAATTTAAGCTCTGCATTTGCTGATGTCAACAGGATTTTGCACTTTCTTGAGGCTTTTTGAGGTACCTATGGTTTTTTGTGAATATCTCGGGCATCTGGGATCGTAATTGAGCAAACAAGATATCGTCGGAAAGCTAGTTTCGAGATTGATCTATTTTTTTTGGTATGCCATTTTGATGCTATTTTTTTTGTCAAAGTCAGATGTTCTCTGCGATCGTGGTGTTTCAGAGCTCCTGCATTACAGGATCCGTTTCTCGTGCATCCAGGCTCCATTTTCAGCAAATAAGATATTGCCAAAAAGCTCTTTTTGAGCTTTTATCAGATATGATGGTTTCATGTGTGTTTTTATCCTTTTTCTGATGTCACCCATCCTCAAATCCTTCCAGACACCTTCATTGAGCCCTCCAGCGTAACTGTTGGTTTTTTGCTCATATCTTGAGCATACGGTGTCAAAATTTGACAAACAAGATATTGTCAGAAAGCTGATTCTGAGCTCTTTCGAGATCTAGAGGTTATATTTTTTAGTTTTATTTTTCTGTCAAAGCCAAATCTTCACTTTTGCACTCTGGGAGCTCTATCTTGCGCACCTTGACTTCATTTTCAGAAAATGATATATCATTGGAAAGCTTGTTCTGAGAGCTTTTCAGTGCTATGAGTCATTTTTCTAGATTATGCTCTAGGTTCATTTTATTTAGATTCTTGCATTTTTGCAGTCTAGTGGATATCTTGGTTGTTACAGGTCTTGGGATCTCTTCCCTTTAAGGGATGGCTCGTCTTAGGTTGTTCTTTTGTTTCAACAGCCTTCGCTCTTCTTTGAGCAGTGTATACTTCATTTTGTAGCATTCTTTTTTGCACACACACTGAGATAAAGTGCCATTCTATTGTATGTATGGGATCTTGCAAATGTTCATGCTTTTTGTACTTGCACTCCATTATAAAATGTCAGGGGGGTTTGATGTTTGCCTTTGTTTTCCATCTTCTTTTGTCATGTGAGCATTCCTCCAACAACATTAGCCTCAGGTATCTCTATATGTGTTTGTACATTTGATGTATCAGATTCTTCTTCATCATGCAATTCATATTGGATGATCTTTTCAGTGTACCTGTCATTACTCCCTTGTCAGCAGTATGGGGGGGTTTCTACTCTTGGTTCTACTGCTTCCTTGGTTCAATAGTGTGAGCTATGTATTCAGTATTTGATTCTATGTACTAGGCAGTTGTGATGGCTAGGTACCTATGCATTCTAGTGAGATGGATCATTTACCATATGGACACTCTTTTTCTTCCTATTTTTGGATGCACTCTTCCAGCTTTGATTGATTAGCTCTTTAGACTTTTGGTGTTTATGCCATTTTTATCTTTGAGTTCAGGTGTTTGCCTTTGTTTGTCTCCTAATTTGAGTAGTGTTATTTGAGGGCACTCATGCAGATTACAGTCTTTTCTCCCTGGTCATATTTCTATGGAGGATCTTCAGATCATCAGTTTCTTCTTGACAGAGTTTACAGTTTCATGCTTCAGTGATGTTGTACATGTTCATCTTTGTTCCTATTTTCTTGAACATTCCTAGTTTTGGAGGCTTTTTCAGTCCTTCAGACTAGTCTTTGTCTCTTTTTGGAGTAGATTTTTTCCCATGTGGTTTTCTCTATTTCTCTTCTTTTCAGAGAATCTCTTTTGTACTTGGGTACCTGATTAGGCTTTTTGTTGCTGGGACCCATTTGCTTTCAGTAGTTCTTTCTAGGTTTTTAGCTTCTCCCAAAGTTTATCTTAAGGGGGGGTGTTAGAGTAATAAAGTGTTTACTGATTAATTGAATCATATTGATTTAATTATTTAGTCACTTATTACCTCTTTCAACTTAAGCTAAACTTTAGGCATATAATAATTAATTACTTTATTAATTATTATTATGCAACCTAGGGTTTTACCTTTTTAGATTTTTTGATCTCCTTTTATAAGGATTGATCTCATAACACTTTGTAACCTTTTTTCTAATATTTTTGATTATTGATTGCAATTTTTGTTTTTGCACATCAAAGATTTCTCCTCTCTCGTGGATCCATACGTCCAAGTCTCCATAGTTGTTTGCTTCTTTCTTTCTGTGACAGGTGTTTGTGTGCAGGTGTTCTTGGGAGCTGTGGGTAGTTTTTAATCAACTCCAATAGTAATGATGTAAGTACATCACATATTCTTCAATGATTAAGATGGTATTGCAACTTTTATTTGAATAATGATCACAATATACTTCTTTCATCGTTGATGGAAATGCATCTAGTTTTGCAGATGTCTCAAACACAAATTTTAGAGCATCTTCTAGTTGTATTATTTCTAATAAATGCCCCCTAATCATCTTCTCTCTCACTCTCTATCATCCCTCATCTCATCGTCATATTCTCCTCTCTCTCTCTACCCCTATCTTTGAGATCTCTCTATTGAAAATATGTCTCTCTCCCCCCTCCTATCCCTTCTCACTCTCTCAAGATATTCCTCTCTCTCTCTCTCTCTCTCTCTCTTTGTGTAATGTCCCCGCCAGGGAACCCATAAGGAATCGGGTCTTATGACAAAAAATTGCAACTAACAATTTTTATTTTTATTTTTAATATTACATCATTAATATATTTACATTTACATTCCTTAAGATTCCCTTAATGAATTCATTTACTAACATATTACTTATCCAAATTGAATTTTATTTCTTTTCTTTACTTTCACATTTCAGAGCTTAAGAGATAGCGTAAGAAAATAACATTTCATTAACAATTATATTTCTTACTTCATACAATTTTATTTCTCTTTCCTACACATTGAGTAGCTATTCTTTACAAATTATATTTTAGCCATAGCATAATAAACATTTCCTTTCATTGCAACATAGGAGAGATAGAGAAGATAATTTAACATTACATTATATATTTCCAACTTTGATCTTTCAAATAACAACCCTTGAAACAACACTAGAACTATCCCTCCCAATTACATTGCTTTTCTTTTCAGTTACATTTTTATGATAATAAATATCATTACAATAACAAGTACATGAATGGCCTAACAGAATTACAACATATCTTTTCATCTTCCTTTTCAACAATACATAATATAAAATAGAAAAATTTTCATCAATGTATAAAATTGAACGCATCCAAGTCACGAACCACGAATAGGACCTCGAAAGATTTTTGCCACCCAACCATGTGAAAATGATAAAGTTACACCCCCCATGCTAGGAGATAGAACCAAGATACTCACAAGGCCCTAAGCATTCTAAGGTTCCACAAACCCTAACTTGAACACAAATACAAAACATTACAAGATATCACATTACTAATCACAAGGGTTAGGTTTCTAGCATACCCTCTAGGTGAGTGTCATCACATGTTCTAGATTTTGGGATCCTTCCTGGCAACCATGTAACCCCGGTCCTCCCTTTATGAATAAGGATCCATCCTGGCAGTTACCCATGGTCCCGGTACTCCAACAAGACTATGTGACCATTAATATATTTTCTTTCATTATCTTTTGTTTCCCCCCTCCCAAGTTAATTTTAAGGTTATCACTGGATTACAAACTCACCCATAGGATCTCTTGGCAACCACTTTGGGTCCCGACACCTATGGTGAGCCACTCACCTAGGGTACCTAGTCCCCTACCCAAAACATGACAAAAGAATTGCAATATTTCAAATGCTTTATTTCAAAGGTTTAGGAATCTCTCCTATGTACTCAGACCACTAGGACAAGCCCTAACCTTAACCATAAAAAAGAGACACCTAACCCTAACATACTAAAGACACCTTAAGTAAAATATTATGATCAACTTAAAACAATAAGATAAATCATTCAAAGAAGTAAAAAGATGCAGACAAAGACCATGATCAAAGTTGGAAGATACAAACCAAACCCCTAAGACAAATAGTTATCCAACACTAAAATCCATGACTCTAAAATTTCCACATTAGGTCCAAAGAGAAAATAAAAGTAATATATAAATCAATAAATATTGATGGGTAGAAGATTGTACTATAAACTAATGAACCTGCAGGGATCTATGCATTGACTATTTCTAGAAACATTTATATGACTATCATAAAAAATACAGTCTCAGTGTGGTAAGCATAACTTTTTTTTGAACCGTTGGATCTTCCTAATTTTGATATATGTTGGACAAAACCTAATTACGCACATTCTTACCAGAGAGATTTTCTAAATAATGTTTGGTTCAAAAGTTATTTATAATATAGTACGGGTATATAAAAAACAAACTAGAATACTTTGTCTAATTACTATTAATATATTTTTTATTATCATCTTATTTACAAATCATTTCACAACATAAAATTTGTAGATCATATGAATAATATATATATTTAAGAACACACACCCATATGCACAAATAAATATACCAAATTATAATCATAAAATTAATTATAGACTTCTAGGAAGAGTTTTGACGAAGAAAATAAACTATGTCATTAAACTTCCTGCACACAGTATGTTTTTTTAATAATATTTAATTCATAACATATATAACCAAAAAAAATATTGAAATATCATAAGAACACACTATTGATTTCCAAAATACACATAAACACCCACAAATACACATAGGCAAGAAGGTGATTCTTCTTGGATCTAGATCCTACTTGGAGTCCTGTGGAGAAACTTCACAATGTCTGGAGCACACCTCTGCAAGTCCTCCAAACCTTGAGTGAGATGGTATCCTCCTGGAAAGCTTCCTCTGGAAATTAAAATCCAAGCAATCCACACACTTTCCCTCCAAACTAAAACACTCTCAATCTCACAGAAAATTACAAATAACTTTCAGAAAAATATCAATGTAGAAAACTTTAAAAACCTTCCAAAACCTCCAACTCCCCCTCAATCCCCAAAATACAAACATTTATCCTTCAACTATTTAGTTGGAGGAGTTGCTTTATGGGAAGCAACTTCTCAAACTTCCATAGTTGGTTGGAAGAACAACCAAATCATTCCCATAAATGACTTAACAAAGTTTTAATAAATTTAATTAAAATAGCTTTAAAATAAAACTATAGCAAGAAAGTCAAACAAATAACTCTCAAGGAAAGTACATAGCACACATGAAAACCAACTAGCCTAACTCCTAGGAGGTCTCAAGTTCAACTCCCTCCTAGATAGCTAGTTTTACTACAAAAAAAGCATTTACTTTTATTATTACTATTGTTAATATCATTTCACTCTTTATTTATTTATACACTTTATTTAATTCCCCTTATTTAATTATCATAAAGAACATACCATTTACTCAATCAATAAAAATATACAAATATTATTATTTATATAAGCATGGGTATATGCGTGCGCACCCACATATACACATACCTATATAACATATACAAACAATTATAAAATAATTATAGAATAATTATTATACATATAAACAAGGTTAATTCTAACTCATAACATAAACTCAGACCAACATTGAAACACAAGACCACAACATAAACTACATTATACTTTACCAACTAGGTTATCGGCCTAATAGATATCTAAGTCCATGGGTAACCTCAAGAGTAGCTTGGTTAAATCTCCACACAACAACAGTTTGAGGATTTTGAAGGCACGCTCAAACTTGTGTAGCCAGGTGGAGACGATGCCTGGTACCTGCATCCTACATCACCAACTGACTTGCATATACATATATATACACAAACAATGGCAAACAAGGAGGGAGAGTGCGACATCATGTGGACCTCCCATAGAAGTAACTACGACTGCCTCTCCTCATCCTACACTCACATCAAACAGTGTAATCATCTTAACATAAGGAGTTAGCAGGGTTAGATCCATCATTATATAAATCAAATGTAAAACATTTTACAGATAGTTTATTTCTAATCATTCATCATTTTATTTCAAATTATTTCATATTTCATAATAAACTCTATTAACCAAAAAAATATGAAATCAAATGTCCCATCATTAAATAACATAGTCCAAATATATAATCCAAAGTATCAAAGTAATAATCCTATCCATCCAAAATATGTAGAGACAAGGGTGGGCATTACACTCCCACACACACACATACACCGGGTTTCCGTACTGTCGAGGTCGTTAAAATCAATGAGATCGCTTGAATCGATGTGAAGACACTGGGACCACCATTTTCACACTCAGAGGGCTCCACAAGTTTCAAAAGCCAAACGGAATAAACGATTTGAAAATGACCCCTTTCGGCCTTATATAGGTTTTGACCTAATTTTTCAAAGTGCTCCGATTGGCGTGAAAAAAACACCCCTAGCTAATTTCAACATCCTAAATCCATTTTCAAGATCAAAATAAAAATCTGAGATCGTTTCACTTGTCAAAAATGCAATTTAAAATTTTGGACCTAAGATGGCCGACTTCTTGCATAATCGACCTTCACGACATCACAAGAATCTAGATCTCAACCTATTTGATCATCTAACATCAAACTCTCAACATTCCAACTTGGTCAACCATGGTCTACTCATGGTCAACCCTAGTCAAACTTGGTCAACTTAACCTCTACAGGATGTGGAACGTGTCCCTAGATGTGTACAACCACTTCTACAATCGATCACATTGCTTCACATCAATTCAAATTGGCTTTCTTGCCAAATTTTGATTATAATCCCGAAGGGGGCATGGTATTCTATATCATCAACCATTATCAAATATGCTCCTTTTTCAAATCTTCTTCAGCAATTAAGACAACAACCAAGTCTAATTGTCGATTCGCCAAAGTCCTCGTTGCTTGGGGCATATTAGATTCATCAAAATCTATATCAATATGGTATTCTCTTAATATTGTAAACTGTATCTGTTCTTCGTAATGATCGGTTCAGATATGTTATTTCCTTGATTCTCGGTAACTGAAGGGTTCAGAGTTGGTATCCTTTTGATTCCTTTAGATAAGCAAGTTTGGAGTCAGGATATTCAATTCCTCATAATCATAGGTTCAGAATAAGGCATTTTATCACTTCTTCGTAATCATAGGTTCAAAGTTGCTACTGTTGACATCACCTTTGATTCTTTGGTCAATCAGGACTTGAATCAACATCTTCAAATATTTCAATCGATTTCTATCTCGAAATTGGTTCATCAAACCAGGATCAATTTCTCCATCGCATAACTAAGTCCGTGCATCAACAAATAGATTTATCTTTGAACCACTGCGCTTTGTATAGTAATTCAAAGAGGGGCAAAATTTAATGCCCCAAAAATGGGCTTCAGTACCATTAACCTCCTACATTATCAAATCGATCGAAATCGACCCTAAAGTCCTAACCTCAGGCACATCTACACATCAGGTTATCAAAACCCTAATCGATTTTATCATAAATCTGCATCGAAAAATATTCCTAAATATTCCTAATCTATCCTAATTATCCCTAATTAAATATTATTTGGCGATAAATGATATTATTTTATTTATCCTAAGTGCAATTGACTGAATATGCTAAATATTTAATTAATTAAACTCCATTGATCCACTTAATCACTTTAATTATATTTAATTAAATTAGTCTTAATTAATATTATTTATTTGACAATTAATCAAAAAGTCTAAAATAATTGTTTGAATATTTATTTAATTGATTAATTTGAATTGTCAAATTTAATAATATGATTTTGGATAAAGTTTTATTAAATAATTGATTAACCCATAAATTAATTATTTTTAAACTAAGTCAAGTGAGTTGAGAATAAAACACATGGAAATTAAATAAACTCATAATTATCTATGCAAAAATTAGAAGATCGGTTAACTCAAAATCAACTCTTGGACTCATTTTGTTAAGTTTCTAAACTCAACATGTGATTGTGAGTTAAAAGAAGATTGGAGTGATCTCAACTTCCAATTATGAGTTAAAAGGAGATTTGCATGATCATTACTGGTTGACTATTTTTAAAATTCCCTAATTACTTGTGAATCAATTCAAGTTAATCAAGGACTGATTTTTGGCTTTTCCATGAGTTCTCAAACTTAGATTTTCTATATAAACGACCCTCAATTCTTCACAAATAAGGGTGCAATCTTGAGAAAAACATTGCTATATTGTCGAGTTCTTGAGAGGTTGTGTCATTTTGAGATCAATTGCTATCATTTATTTTCTTTTGCATTCATATCTTAGTTTCATTTTTATTGTTATCAAGCTTAGATTATTTTCATCTAGATTAAGTCATGTTATTGCATTGAAAATCACAAAAATATAGATTAAATCTTGCATTCATTTCAATCATTTTTGCATTAAAATCCTTCGTTTAGGCGTTGCATTGCCACTAATCTTGGTTAAATATGAGAATACCATACTCACGTCTCCTAGAAGGCAGTAAATCGCTTGATTGATGATATATTCATTGATTGTTTATTTGTTTATCATTAATCCGTAATGTTTTATTGAAGTGTTGTGTCTTTTTAATAGGTGCAATTTTCACACATGCAGTAACAACTGAAAAAACAAAACAAAAAAAAAACATGATGCAAATTTGAAAGAAGACCTCTTGTAGCAACAAAGAGTTGAAACCATGGAGGTGTTTGCAACTGTGAGTGCAGTGTAAAAAGAGCTCTACATTGCAACAAAAAGAAAGAGATTAAGTGTATGTAGAAGTGAAGCAAGAGGAAAGAGTTAAAAAATTGTATTTGTAACAAGGTAACCATATTGTTTTTGAAACCTTCTCATTGTATTCTTTTAATCAGAGTGGGTGCTTTGATCAAGGAAAGGTGCTCATTTAGATATGTGTCCATAAATACAAAATTTTGTGTTCTTGAGTTTGGGGTCAGTGCTCATAAAAGAATGTAATCAAATTGTTTTACATAGTGAGGTTGGATTAGAGAAATAGTCTCTAGCAACTATTCTCATCAAGGTTTTTCCCCATTGTGGGTTTTCCTTCTATATTTTGTGTCTATTTATGAATGTCTTGTATGTGCTTAAATTGTTATCATTTCTTTGCATGACTATTGATCATCCATTTAGTTGAGTAGAATAGAGATTTGAAGAAGAAATTTTTTGAAGACCACTGATTCACCCCCCTCTCAGTGGTCCATTTGTGGTCCTTCAAACACATTTTCGTCTCTACCCTTATTCCTAGCCTTAAACATAATAATATATTATTTGTTGATGTATGTAGAATCAATCAGATAAATAAAACTGACTATATGATTATTATGAGAAATGATTTATTACACACATATATATTAATATATATAATAATTAATATTATTTATATATTAATATGCATATATATAGTTAATCTATATTTATTCTTATAATAACTATATAGTTAATTAAAATAGATTAATGAAGAGACATGTCCCATGAAGGGACATGTCTCTTCTTGTCTTTGCCTTGTATATATACAAGAGATTGATGCATTTGGAAAACACATACAATCGGATAGTGTTATTACATTTGCAATGATCCTAAAACCTCAACATTATTAAATATTAATTATAATATTATATATTATATTAATATTAATAACATTATCATGTTTTTTATAAGTGATATTAAAATTATTATATTTAATAATTTAATAATATAGTATTATATAATCATAACTAAATGTGTTTAATATTTTTGGTTGTATTGCGGATGCTACTAGCACATGTCTATTTTTAATGTTATATAAAGTATGATAAGAGATATCATTTTCGAAATGCCTATTACATCTTAATGCGAAAAATTGATTTTTTTAAAAAGATGTCTTGAGAAAAATATTTGTCGAACATCTCTTAGATATTATTAAATATATATACTAATTTTAAATCAATTATTCAATAAATAATTATAGTTTTAAAGTATGATTGCTTATTATAATTAGCCTATAGACTTCCCTTCAAAATACTCGACACAAAAAAAAGTTATCTCACACTAAAAACTTCTTTGCAATTGCTTAAAAAAATATTTATAAAACCAAAAAAAACCACTTTACATCACATCTTCAATTTTCCAATAACCTTATATACATATTCCTTAACCTTATATTATTAGACTTGATGGATTAATTTGCACGCCTATGGAATAAATAAGCTAAGATACACAACTTAATTGATACGCCACGCTATTAGACCAATAAGTCACTTCTTTCAAAGCAAGTTGTGGGTTAGATTCAAGAATCTTACTTTTCATGTTTTTCTCTAAAATTAAAGCGTTTACCACTAAGGAAAGCAATATTCTATAGTGGGTCTTTTCCTAATAAAGGAACCATTTTAATCTAAGAAATCTTCAACCTCATTGTGCAAATATATAAATGAAAATGTGAATTAAAACGAGAATATATGGAATTTTTAGCATCATGTGGTTAAATAGAATATTTTAAAACAATTGGTAATGGTAATTTGTGATATAATATTTGTATGCTAGTTGAGATGGTACTTAGTGATATAATATTTTAAATTTTTTTAATTGTTTAGCTAGTAATATTTTTAACATTCACTATAATAATGTTAATTTTTTGAACAATTAGTTTAATTAATATCATTTATAACAAATATTAAAATTACATACATGTTATGTTGAGTTTTATCATTTAAAATATGGTAAAACACATGGTAATAAGAAAAAGCTTTTTAGTTTTATTATTTAAAATATATTAGGGTAGAGTATTATGAAAAATCTTCAGGAATCGAAAATCTAGTGAAGTAAAAATTAAATGCTACTGGATTAATAAGAATTTTTTCTTGATATTAAAATTAAAAAATTCTTATTAATTTGTAATTTGGAGCAGCCGTGTTGAAGGAGGGACCTGTATGATTTGAAACATTAATAAAAACCTAATAACATACACACACAAACAAAACTTAGTTTTATATGTTTCCCACAATTATTCCATAAAACTTATTGACCATAAGCTATTCTAGAAATTTTTCACATACATTTTGAAAATTTTAGTGTAAGAAAATTTAAAAATTAGCATTTGCAATAATTTGATTGAAATTCTGTATACATTAAATAGTAGATATTTGATCTAAAACATTTCAACCTATTGCATATCATTTTTTTTACACTTTATATTTATATATTTACTAAAATTAAATATACAAAATAATAAATTTATGACACTCAATATTACAAATTTCAAAACTTTAATAAACTTAAATTACATTACAAAATTCATAAAATCACCCACATATGAATCTTCCATCTCAAAAGGTGGAATTGGAAAACCAATTCCAATTCCACTTTCTGATAAATCAAATTTTATAAAATTTTCGGGTCCACAAATTGACGGTTGATCTTTTCCCTCTCTCGTCCACATATCTGATCATGTTATTTTGTTGTTTTGCACTTGTGTGGAGGTCTCCCCATTGAAATATTTAGCTGTTTTACCCTTGTGCAGATATATTGGATCAAAACGTGGTTATATCTGCTCTTTGTATGGTCATTTTTTTAATTCTATGACCGTTTTTTATCATTTCCAACTGAGCCAAAAGATTCCAGCCATATTCCAAAAACTATTTTACGAATTTAAACTTCCTGAATTGACAAATCCCAATATTACTAAAACCGAATATTATATAATTCTGACAAACCAAACAAACCTAAAACCACCCAACATAAAATACTCCCCCCAACTTGAAACAATGCCCATTAATTTTTCTAAAGCCACCTCAGTGAAACCCAGCCTTTTTAAAGGTTTCACAAGATCTCATCCACTTGGAATAAACATCCAAACATAAGTATTTAGTAATCTGATGCCAACTAATATTTACAGAATTCAACACCGACAAATATGAAAAAATATTTACAGTAATCTGATCGCCTCACGATCCACACCCATCGCCTGAGGAATATGAGTTGTTCGCAGAAAGGCTTCGAAGCGGACCCTACAATCTTTCCAATAGGTTTTTAACTCCTTACTGTTTATTATATCACTTTGATCAGATTAATTAGGAGCTCTGTAACCTGATTTGGCATGGAGGATCAAGTAATTGTGCCCCCCATGCTGTAGAATGGCAGCCGCTAAGTTTCTTACAAAAAAATTATCAAAGATTAAAAAATGTTAAATTTTTTTTTTTTTTTTCAGAAAATATTGATTTTTTTGCAATTTTTTTTGTGGTTTTTGACCATAAAATATGCAGATCACGAAAAACAGATAGCAAAAATTTTGCAAAAATCTGTATATTTTTCATTTTTTTGAAATTTGGTCAACATTGCTCCTTGTAGAATTGCTGTTGTTTTAAGATTAGATTTTGTATCAATATTTTGTATTTGAAAATTAATAAATAATATTTAATTCTTACATAATTATCGTACTTTGATTATAGAGTTTCTTTAGAAATCAGAAATAAAGAGATACCACTTTTTTAAATTGACTTATTTTTTTTAAAATAATAATAGTAAAAAAGAAAAGTAAGTATATAAATAATCAATTGCAAATGATTTCAAATTTTTACAGTTCATGTTGTTAGAACATTTTATTTTAAGATTACATTGTGTGAGAGTTTCACACTAGTATAATGGAATGAGAGTTTTTTAACATCTTGGATCAGAAACATTGGTGCAAAATACTCACTTCATTTTGAATAGATGGATGAAAGTTTTATGCATCAACTTTTTAGCTCATATTTCTGATGGAGTGAGTGTTTTTTGCATCAATATTTCAGATCATAAACTTGATGCAAGAAATCCCTCTCCATCAGAAGTGTGGTCCTAATTGCTGATGCAAACAACTTTCACAGAATCTAATCCAAAAACATCAAGAATCAACAATATAAATTGTAGAAATATTATAGCATTTTGCCCATTTTACCATTTATTATTTAGAAAATTTTCCATAAGACAATATGGGAGAGTTTGAGGGTTGTGCCTCCATGTCAGTGGTTCAACTAAAGAATCTATGGGCCAGCCACAATAGTTATCTAAAGATCAATTATTTATTAATTTTTTACCAGTTATATATTTTTAATCAAATTATGAATCAGATCAAAGATTGATATAAAAAACTATCACTTCGTCATCATAATATGATCTGAAACATTGCCGCAAAAAAACTCCCCCAATCTAATTAATTAAAAAACAATATGATTTTGATGGGCTCTAATGAAGATTTAAAACTGTAAAAAACAATATGATTTTCGATCACAAAATGTGCAGATCATGAAGAACAAATGCTGAAAATTTTGTGAAAATCTGTTGTGTTTTCAGTTTTTTGTTTTTTGATCAAAGGTGCATTTTGGATGGAGCTTAGCCACATCCAGTATTAATTGCCCATTTTACCATTTATTATTTAGAAAATTTTCCATAAGACAATTTGGGAGAGCTTGAGGGTTGTGCATCCATGTCAGTGGTTCTACTAAAGAATCCATGGCCCAGCCACAATAGTTATCTAAAGATCAATTATTTATTAGTTTTTTACCAGTTATATATTTTTAATCAAATTATGAATCAGATCAAAGATTGATGTAAAAAACTATCACTTCGTCATCATAGTATGATCTGAAACATTGTTGCCAAAAATACTCACCCAATCTAATTAAAAAACAACAATCATTCAACAATATGAACTCTAGAAATTTGATATCGTTAATTACAATTAATTATTTCATATATTAAAGTTTTCTTTTTTATTATTATTTAATTTTTTTTTTCACAAATCTATTTTGAAGAGCTTGAGAAGTGGTGCCTCCTTATCTCTAATTTCTACTAAAGAATCTGTGGGCCAACCACAATAGTTATCTAGGAATCAATATTTATTAATATTTCATTAGATAAACTTTTCTATCACAAATTATGGATCGAAAAAAGTGTTTTGAAGAGTTTTCAATAAAAAAAATAAAAAATTGAATACTTCCTAAGATTTTGATGGCCTCTAACGAAGATTTAAAATTGTAAAAATTGGCAGGATACCAGTGAATCGAAATCATTCATTCCACATAATGATGGATGAAGAGGAGTTCTGGAACCATGGAAGAACAATGAGTCCAGCCCTGCAACATTTCGTGAGGGCAGTGCCCCGTTTGCAGGTTGGATCTCACTGGAAGGCCCCCCGCTTCTGCAATTAATCATAATAGTGATAATGATGTTGATCAACCCCAGAATTTGAATTCAAATGTACCAGATGACATGGTGTTGACTGTCAGAGCCATGGAAGAGGCCTTGGCTTGGCTTAATCCATACCAGCGTTAGCCTCAATGTAAACTGCTAAAATAAAATGATAGATTACGGGTGGCTTTTTTGGGGGTTTAATGTTAAGACTATCTTGATTTAGGTGTTTAGATTGTAAAAACAGATTATGGATGATCTTTTGTTCTTGAATTTATGTGGGTTTTGGTGTTTGTTTTTAAATTTAGATGGATTTAAATGTTTGTTCTTAAATTTACATGGATTTAGATGTTTGTTCTTAAATTTCTGTTTTATGTGGGTTTTGGTGTTTGTTTTTAAATTTAAGTCGATTTAAATGTGTGTTCTTAAATTTATGTGGATTTAGTTGTTTTTTCTTAAATTTACGTGGATTTAGATGTTTGTTCTTAAATTTAGATACGTTTTTTTAAATTTATGTTAATTTAAGTTTCGGTTCTTAAACTTATGTTGATTTATATATGATAGTTATGGGTGACAATTATACACATAAAAGTAGTGCACTTCTATGAATCCTTACAATCAAGAACACTAAAAAATGAGGTCTCAAAAATCGATCCATAGCTCTTTATGTATGGAGTTGCAAGATTTGTGAAATTGCTCTCAGCTAGAGCTAATAAACTTAGTGACCTTGCTAGTCAACCACACAATGAGAGATTCAAGTGAAGACAAGGGCAAGAGTGTCAATATCTCCAATGAAATCTATATGAATGCAATGCAATGCAACTTATATGAGTATGCAAATTACTCTATGAAAGTGCAAGTACAAATTATGCTATAAAATGGAAATAGCAAGTGTTACAATCCTTCCTATTAAACTAGATGAGTTATTCTAAAGCATGAAAGGAAATCTAAACTATGAAAGCATGAAATATGAAGCTACTATGCAAGAATGAAAACTAAACTATGAAGCAATGAAGAAAGCCAAGATGTGATGCAACAATGATCTCCAAAAAGCTTCAAAGTCTTCAAGAATTTCTGCAGCATAAAGTTAGCATAAAAGTGAATATCCAAAATGAGGAAGATAGCTCTTCTTTTATGGGAAATGAGAAAGAATGGGCCATGGAGATTAAGAGGCAAACGATTTAATCAATGGTGGAGCATCAAAGAAGAGCAATCCATGTGCACAAATATCCTTCAATGCCAAAATAAGAGTTGACTTTTGTGTCCATATGAGACAAAAAGTGCTTTTTCCCTTTTTATAAAATAAGAACAATGCTTTATTTGTGCAACTTAGGATAAGAGAAAAAGTGGGAGCTTATTATTTATTAAAAAAGGAGAAAATATTCCTTTTAAATAAATAAAGACTTAGGATAAGATGGTTAACCCAAGGCAAATAATCAAAAATGATAGAATAAGATTTGATCAAAGAAATTGATATAATTGATAAAATGTTGATTTTTGAAAATATTGATTCAGGGATTTGATAAATTGCTGAATGGGGGTCCAAAATCTAGGCGACCATTTCAGGGTGCATACATTTGCCCCTCTTTGACTAATGTGTGATCATTCTGGGAACACATGTGGTTAAAGAAGAATTGAAATGTGAGTTCATTTTGGGATCACAAACAACTCAGACGTGTGTTCATTTTGGGAATACGCCCAGACAAAAATAAACAAAAGATTCTGGACATGAGTTCATTTTGGGATCACATCCAAAATAAGAGATAAAAATCTCAAGCTGAGCGAAAGCTCATAAAAAGATAGTTGAATCAATAAAATCAAGGATTAAATCCAATAGGTATTGCCCCCTCAAAATCGAAATCAAAATCAGGTAGAGGAGAACAACAAATTGATAAAAGATGATCAAATCATAATGAAATCATAATTGAAGATAAAGGATAGTAGGATAACCATCAAGCAGTGAAGACATGCCCTAGTTTGACTGAAAAGATGAAGTCAAACCTCAGAAAAATGAAGCGAGTAAAAATGAATGATAGACTAGGAGTTTGGAAGAGATGGGGGTGAAGAAATGAAGATGCCCCAACAAAGATCGAAGGATCAGGCCTCAAATGGTTAGCCAACTGTGTAGAAAAGGGAGAAATTTTTGAAATGCAATTTTGACTATCAAGATTAACTCAGATTTTGATTTTGAGTCCGAAAACGGATCCAAGACGTTGAAATTAGGTAGGGGTGTAATTTTTGCACAATTCCAAGGTGTTTTGAAAATTAGGTCAAAAAATCAAAATGTTATATAAGGGGTGAAAAAGTGTCATTTTCAAAATCATTTGACTTTTATTGATTTGAGAATTTCAAGAGCTGAGAGAGAAAATGGCCTAGCAAGCAGCAGTTCCCGTCCACAAACACCGATTTGAGCGTGCCCGATTGCACAACCGGCCTCCACACTATGCTGCCCCGGTATGTTTTCGAAAAAAAACTCGCTTTGTTGAGTCATTTATGAGCATTTAATATATTAAAACACATTTTTTAGTTATTTTTAATTTGCAAATTTTTGGTTTAGGTAAAAAGTTGCGCGACACTTTACAAGTGTCGCGCCCTTTGAGGAGAAATGTCGTGTGACTCTTCGTGGGTCAAAATAGTGTCGCACGACCATTGAATCTAGTGTCTCACGACACGGGATGAAATGTTGCGTGACACTATGTGAAGTGTCGCCTGAATAGAAACTATTGCACTGCTATAAGATAAAGTGTCACGTGACACTTAGTCAAAAAATAGTGTCGCCTAGTATACAAATTTGGCATGTTTTAATGTTTTTGAGCAAAATAACATGGGTCCTAACAATGTTTCATTTTAAAATGCCTTATATTGATTTCATACATCCTTCATGATATGTTTTGACATCTGGTGAGGTTTAAATGACTTGCAGGAGCACTTTCTTGCACTCCGTATCAGAGCATTCTAGGTGACTGGATTGCGATTTGTCCAAGATCTAGATGATTCAGGAAAGGCTGATTTGAGGTCTATGAGATTTTGGTACTTACTACAGATGCCCCACATTCAAGCTGACCATGGGTTGTTGACTGCTCTTGCCGAGAGATGGCGTAATGAGCACAACACCTTCCATCTGCCTACTGGAGAGGCATCTATCAGCCTAGAGGATCTCTATCGGATCCTACGAGTTCCATGCCATGGAGAGCCTGTAAGTATAATCATGTTTATAGATAGCCATAGTTGTAAGGTTTCCATATGATAGAAACTGACATGATTGTTTGTTGGCACAGGTGTACTATGATTAGGATCTGACAGAGGGGAGGCAGGTTATCTAGGGTATGTTTCAGGATATCACCATCCTAGACCGACACGTCAGCTGGGATCGATTGATGGATGACTTTGGTAGGGACTTTCTAGTGCCTTGTATTGTTGCATCATTTATTGGATAGGCCCTCATGACTGACAGGAGTCAGAAGGGGTTTCCACTGGGATGGGGTAGGTTGCTAGCAGATCTAGTGGCACGTCCACGACGGATGGCATGGGATCTGGCCATATTGGCTAAGATGTACTATGAGCTACATGAGATTGTCTACCGAGATGATAGGACTTGAGTGTGTGGAGCCATACTTACACAGATATGGGCATGGGAGCACATTGCTATAGTGCATCCTCGAGTGCAGCCTAGGGAGCGCAGGTATCCCCATATATACAAGTATACAAGTTTCATCTCTCAGGCACATACCGGAGATGTCTCTTATTATCACAGGGTGCTGGATGAGCTCACCTCATTCACCTGGAGACCTTACAGGACATCTGAGCAGTGGGGGGACAGGTATGAGCTGGATTACATGCTTTGCAGTTGTCCATTGGTAGGTTGACATTCTGATATTGTGGAGAGATTCATTATTACTCGGGTTTGGAGGTAGTTCAGACGCCAACAGAGGGTGTCTACGGAGACCACTACACATGCTCAGTTTCAGGATGAGGAGGGGCATGGTTGGCTGCTGATGCTAGATTACTAGCAGGCAGTACAGGACATAATTTCTATATGTTACGAGAGATGGGATAAATTTTCAGACATGGCAGATGTGGGGGTAGACGTAGCTTACAGAGCAGAGGCATAGGGCTCCATTCCCTAGATTCATGGTGCCAGATGTACAACTGGCTATTTAGGGAGGTGATGGGGGAGAAAGAGGAGATGGAGGGGATGGAGGGGATGGAGGAGATGGAGAGGATGGAGGGAGGGGGAGAGGGAGAGTGATGGAGAGAGGTGAGGGATCTAGATTAGGTGGCTAGAAATAGTCACGGGGATGAAGATCAGCGACTCTGAAGGATGAGGCGGGATCAGCTCATCGACGGGCAGAGGTGTAGCAGGATCAGCCTGCGGGAGGAGAGGACTTGAGAGCCAGGATACAGGCTCTAGAGGTAGAGATGCAGCAACTTAGGATTACTATAACTATCAAGGAGTAGCAGCTCACAGATCAGAGGGCTGAGATAGAGCACCGAGAGAGGCAATTATAGGTTTCCCTTGCAGAGAGGCAGAGAGAGGCAACGTGAGCTACATATTACCATGGTCTCTACATACAGGCAGTACCGGTGGATCAGAGAGCTCCTTCTTACTCAGTAGTAGTGGGCAGATTAGATGTAGTACCAGATGCAGCACCACCTCCCCCACCACCAGGTCCTCAGGATGGTGGCAGCGAGTCCTAGGTTTAGGGCTTAGGTTTTTAGATGTTTGGACATATCATGAGACTTTGTGATCCAGATTTTGGGATCTCATATTGTATTATATGATGACATTGTTATATATATGAGATTACTGGATGTTTGATATATCATGTATTTGTCTCACTTGTGATGGATGTATCAGTTTATGTATTGTCTTGTCATTTTGCTCAAAATGTCTGTGTGAAATGCTCATGTATATTCTCTCTCATAGATGTATGTTTGATTCTCATGTGTATGATGTAGATTCCTATTTCTGAAAATGACATTTTTAAGATATAGATATGATGATAAGATTAACCCCTTGTGATGACAGGAATAGGTTGTGATGTAAGGATAAGGAGCGAAAGACATGATCGAGAAAAGGGGAGATGAGCGCAGTTGATCGACATGTCCATGAATGATAAAAGGAGAGCTCTCTCCATATGCAAAGTGCAAAACTAATCTAACATGAACCTAAGAATGCAAGCTACTATGAAAAGGTGGTTGACTTGCAAGGTCACAATGCTTATAGACATTAATTATCATCATCAAGCTTTATTGGTAGCGTCAAGAGATCATGCAATACACACTAGTATGACTATGGGTATATGAATATTATCTATATCAGATGGGGATGTGGGAATCCCACCTAGGCATCAAAGACATATAGGTCAAGATGACTAGTGTAGTGAAATTACCTAAGTTTGTTATGGCGAGATTATGCTTGTACCAAGACACCTAAAAGTTAGGGTAGCTATAAGCATGCACTCGCAAAACAGTCAAGGATAATACCTTGTTAATCCCTAGTGTCAAGTAAGACTAGTAGAAATGCTTATGACAGTTAGGATCAACGAAATATACCCATAAGTAGATAAAGAAATAAAACATGTTCTCATACCCTCAGTCTTCTAGCTATGCATCATCGAAAACTTCTCAGGGAGAGACCACTCATCAAAGAAATCTTCATAGACAGCACACAAAGAAAAATAAAGTCAACATATCTCAATTGAGTTGATTGTTTAAGTGCGTGTGTGTTTGGTCATAGAGTCAAACTTTGAGTATCAAATTTGCTAATGGGTGATATCGCATCATACTTAGACTGGTGGGTAAGACATCTGATAAGTGTTGAGAAACACTCGACGCTAGGGTAGTGTTGAAAAACACAGTTTGGGGTGGTGTTGAAAAATACCGTTTGTGAAATGCCCCAAGAGACAAACGCACCTTAAGGACCTATGCTAACAGGTATGCCCCCTAGACAAAATAAAGACCAATTCCAGACCAAGTTAAATAAGGTCAAGGCACGATGGAGAATGGCTAATCATCGAGGACGCATGCTAAAAGACAAGGGTGAAAAGACCTCAAGTAGCACCTGTTTCCAAGTTTTCATCACTTGGAGATTTTTTGGTTTTTTAATTTTTTTGTATTTTTGCTACCAAGGCGCTTGTTTCCAAGTTTTCACCAAGGCACTTTTTCTTTTTTTTTGAATTTTTTGACTTTTTTTTATTTTTTTGTATTTTTTTTAGGACTTTATATGCTTTTTAGAATTTTTTTCAGCATCATATATAAATTTTTTTTTGGAAGTTTTTTAAGGATCATAAAATATGTACAAAGGATGCCCCTAGACAAAATGGGCATCACAGATAGAACTTCTTGAGGTGCAAAATATTGATGGGATTAGGGAGTTGTTCTCCATTCTCATCAGATAACAAGTAAGAACCTGTCCCAAAAGCAACTGTGATGACATATGGCCCAAGCCAATTAGGTTCAAACTTCCCCTTTTGCTCTCTATTTTGTTGGTTCTTAGGATTCTCTCGCAAAATGAGATCACCTACTTGGAACTCTCTAGGGTGAACCTTTTTGTTGAATGCCTTTGACATGTGCTTCTGATACACTCTCATATGATCAAATGAGGCTTTGCGCTTCTCATCTAGAAGTTCTAAGTCTTGTAACCTCATGGCACAATAATCATCATCTGTTATCAAACCTTTGAGAGAGATTCTAAGTGAAGGGATCTCTACTTCTAAAGGTAATACTGCTTTAGTACCATAAGTAAGGGAAAAAGGAGTAGCCCCTATGGGAGTTATTATACTCATTCTGTAAGCCCATAAGGCTAGATTGATTTGTAAGTGCCAGTCTCGACCATTCTTGTGAACTATTTTGTGGAGAATCTTGAGAATGGTCTTATTAGAAGCCTCTACTTGTCCATTTCCTTGTGGGAAGTAAATGGAAGACCAATGCTATTTTATCTTGAATTTCTTGTAGAGGTGTGTAAGGACCTTGTTTTTGAACTGACCTCCATTATCAGTGATTGTCTCAGAAGGTATCCCAAATCGACAGATGATGTGATTCAAGATGAATAAAGAAATTGTCTTCCCCGAAGCAACAGACAGTGGAACGGCTTCTACCCATTTGGTAAAGTAGTCAGTAGCAGTGATAATGAATTTATGTCCACCTGATGAGTTGGGATGAATCTGCCCAACAAGGTCAAAGACCCAGCACTAAAATGGCCAATGAGAAATAGAAGGAATAAGCTCCCTACCTAGAGCATGAATCAAGTTCCCATGTTTCTGACACTTTTCACAAGACTTGGCAAAAGCTATAGCATCCATCTGCATTGTGGGCCAATAGTACCCCACCCTAAGCAATCTTCAGGACATGGAAATACCATTAGAATGTCCTCCACAAATGCCCTCATGAATGTCAACTAACGCTTGGTCAGACTTATCCTTTTCCAAGCACCTAAGAAGTGTCCCATCTAAACCCCTCCTATACAGATCAGCAGAGATAAGGGTGTGGTGAGAGGCATTGTGGATTAGATTTCTATGTTCAAAATAGTTAAATGTATCAGGGATGATGCCATCATAGAGGTATGAGTAAATAGCACCATAACGGGGTGAGTTATGGCTAACCAAGGTACAAATGATGTGGCTTTTAGAGGAGTCAAAGATGGGATGGTGTAGCTCTTCCACCAAGAATTCATATCTAGATTCATGTTGCTCTAGCTGAAGAATGGAAGCCAATGTAGCCATAGCATCTACAACCTTGTTTTCTGCTCTAGGGATCAATTGAAATGTCACAAATGTGAAGTAACATCACAATGAATCAACCATCTTTTTGTAAGGTATTAGCTTATCATCCTTAGTTTGGTACTCTTCATTTACTTGGTTGATAATTAATTGCGAATCCCCAAAGACATGTAACTCTATTATATTCCACTCTATAGCCATCTTCAGTCCATTGGTTAGAGCCTCATATTTTGAAATATTATTTGTGCATCGAAACAAAAGCTTGTAAGACTTAGATGTTGTATCCATGAGGAGAAATAAACAATACTCCAGCTCCTGGTCCATTTTGCATATTTGAACCATCAAAGAACATTTTCTAGGTACGCATGGTCATGTACATGACATGCTCATCTAGGAATTCCACTTGAATAGGCATGCTATCTTTGACTGGGAAATCAACAACTTGATCTACAATAGCTTGCCCCTTTATAGCCTTACGTTCAATGTAGTCTATATCAAATTCTGACAAAACCATCATCCAATTAGCAAGTCTACCCATGAGAGCAGCCTTACTAAGAAAATACTTAAGAGGATCAATTTTTGCAACAAGATGTATAGTATGGGCAAGCATGTAGTGTCACAACTTTTGGGAAGCAAACACTTCCGTAAGACAAGACTTTTCAATACTATTATAATTGATCTCATAAGATACTAGAGTACGACTAATGTAGTAGATGGCTCTTTCCCTCCCAGTATCATCAAGTTGAGCCAACAATGCCCCCAAGGAGGACTCTATTACTGAGATGTACAAAATTAATGATTTTTCGAGGATAGGAGGCATTAAAATTGGAGGATTAGCCAAGTATTGCTTTATTTGATCTAGGCTCTTTTGGCAATCCTCATTCTAGGTACATGTGACTCCCTTATGCAATGTCTTGTTGAATGGTTGTGCTCTATCTGCAAGCTATGAAATAAACCTCTGTATGGATTGGAGTTGTCCTTGAAGACTTCTCATCTAACTAATGTTCTTAGGAGGCGGCATATCTAATATAGCTTGAACCTTTTTAGGATCCACCTCTATTCCTTTGGCTGAACTTATGAATCCTAGAAGTTTACCTAAGGTAAGCCAAATGCACACTTTTTTGGATTCAATCTTAACTGAAACTACTCCATTTGATCTAGAATGACTTCCAAATCTTCTAGGTGTGTATCCCTTTGCTTAGATTTGGCCAAGGTATCATCCACATAATCCTCCATGTTTTTATGCATCATATCATGAAATATTATGGTCATAGCTCTTTGGTATGTGGCTCCTGCATTCTTTAATCCAAATGGCATGACATTCCAATGATAGGTTCCCCATGCACATGTGAAGGCTATCTTTTCTTGATCCTCAGGAGCTATTTTTATTTGGTTATAACTGAAAAAACCATCCATTAAAGAGTATATCTCATAGCTCGCAGTTATATCCACTATCATGTCTATGTTAGGGAGTGGAAAGTCATCCTTTGGGCAAGCTTTGTTAAGATCTCTGAAGTCTGTGCATACACAAATGGACCCATCATGTTTTGAAACTGGAACAATATTTGAGATCCACTCGGCATAGTCGATAGCTCTAATAAATCCTACTCCTAAGAGCTTTTCTAATTCAGCCTTAACAAGGAGAGCTATGTGAGGATGCATTTTCCTCAACTTCTATTTTATTGGTTTAATTCCTGGAGCTATAGATAAGTGATGCATAATGAGATTAGTGTCAAGCCCTGGCATGTCTGAATATGTCCAAGAAAAATTGATTTTCTTCTTTTGTAAGAACTTTGTGTATGCCTCTTTTTCTTCCACTGATAGAGACTGAGCTAGATGTACCACTTGTGGAGCCTCTTTTGTATTCAAATTTACTGGTTGTGTAGGCTCAATAAGAATTGATGACCTATCTTGGAAATAACTCGGCATGTTATTAAGTACCCCATCCTTAGGCACCTCAAAGAGGTTTTCACCTTTGAATACGTCTTTTATTTTTACTATTTTGGGTTCTGACACCGCCACAAAGTGGTTTTCGCCATCAGAACCATTTCTCTTTTGTTTTGTTTCTTTTATTTTTTGACTGAGGTACTTAATATCCGACTTTGTCATACTTGTAGTAGGTTCACTGGTGGAAGAGACTACAAGCTCAAGGGAATTCAAGTAGCAGGCTATCTCATAGTCATTCTGAAAGGTTGGGAGTTGAGGTTCTTGATAACGCTGAGACCAGTCAATGAGGTCAAAGTGAACAAGGGGTAGATCAATGGTGGGTTCAATGTTATTGATATGAAAAGGTGTTATCTCTGGTGATTGTACAGTTAGGATTTGTCAAGTCTCCTTCTAAGATATCCAAATTAGGACTTGTCTTACCAAACAAAGCATCGTCCACTAAGGCAATTTGAGGAGTCCAATCCTCTAGTCCTACACTAGGCCCATTGGTCACATCGGGTTGAATACTATAGTTATGGACAACATCCATGTCCAAATCAACTATTTCATCTGAAAGAGAGTCCCACTCGAACTCATGTGAATCTATTTCTGAATCTCTGATGGGATGTTTACACCAAGAAGGCTTAGGATGCCTTGATGTAGAAGCTTCGAGATTGTGGAGGGTATCACCTTCTCTGGTATCGGTATTTTCAGCTGCTAAATCATCTGAATCCCCCCAAAGGAGATTGGTGGAAGGCACCCAATCATCAGTCATGTCTTGTTGGTTTTGAAGATTCGGTGTATAATCTGAGTCACTGTCACTATCCGTCACAGCTAGGATAGGGACACTGGTCTTCTTTTCTTGGTCAAAGCCTAGGCCAACTGTTGACTTAGTCCTATGACCAAAAAGAGAATGGTTGAGTGGTTCAACCTTGGCATCTAACCTGTGACTGAGAGGTCCATGACCTGGGTAGCCCATGTTTTTAACCAAAGTATACCCTCTCTCGTAGGTTTTAGGAGATGGCACAGAATTCTCATTGTGTTGATACTTTTCTTCTCTATAAATCCAATCTCTAATGGCTACCTCCTCTTTCTCCTCATGAATAGGTACTGAGGATTCTAAAAACTTTCCAAACAAGGTCATAGTTGAGGATGAAGGTTTCCTCTCAGGTGAAGGTTTTCCATAAGACCTAGGCGAGATTGGCATTTTTGTGAAGGAATGTATTTGATAGTCTCCCATGCCAAGGTCTATGGACTTAAACTTACTCTTACATTGCTCAAGAGAAACATCAAAATTATCAGCCTCTCTATTCAAAGGGACATGAGAGCCAGTTGAAATCACATTAACAGATAATGTGCTATCCCCTGGTATGCATACTTCAACTCCATTGTAAGGGAGCTTAACACATTGGTGGTAGGTAGATGGCACCGCTTGCATGCCATGAATCCATGGCCTACCTAACAAGATATTATATGCCAAAGGTCCGACATCAACAATCTAGAACAAAATGTCCTTTTCCACAGGACCAATCCTAACAGGAAGAACAACCAATCCCTTAGAGCTTTGCTCTGCTTCATCATAGGCTTTAATTGTGATCTTCTTCCTAGTGTCAATTATTTTCTCAGAATACCCCAAAGCTTTCAATAGACTCAAAGAGAAAATATTAAGCCCAGCACCCCCATCTATTAACACGTGCCTAACATGGGTTTTGTGGATCATGACCTCGATATGAAGGGCCAAATTGTGTGGATGACTTAATGCTTTATCATCCTCTTTTGAAAATGTGATGTAATGAGGGCTAGCAAGGTGATTGACCATGTTCTGGAATTGATCGACATCTATTTCATTAGGAACATTAGTTTCTCACAAGGCATCCTCAAGGACACACTTGTGTTTAGGAGATAATTCTAAGAGCTCAAAAATGGAAATTTGCACTGGCGTTCGCTGTAACTAATCAACAAAGTTGTAACTCATATTAGGACCAACTGCAGACTTGGGAGGAACAATTTTGGACACTGGTTGCTTGGATTTTCTAGAATTAGGACCTCTAATGATAATAGGACCTTGGGACTGACTCCTAGTAACAACATTGAGGGGCTGAGATGACCTTCGAGATTGAGGACCCCTAAGCACAAAAATGGGTCCTTCATCAAATATGGGAGGTGAGTTTACATCATAACCATAGGGATCTTTCCCCCTCATCATGTTGATATCATTTTCCACAACTTCAAGCATATTGATGAAATTTTCTGTAGCTGTATAGGTATAATTGATCGCGGCCTTGCCATTCTTGTTTTTAGAAGTCTCTCCCTTCTCATGCTTAGGCAAGGGCTCTTTAAAGGCCTTGTGGTCCGCATTCGTGGTCAACCCCTCAATAAGTAATTTCCCAGTCTCAATAAGGTCTTGAACAAGGTGCTTAAGTTTAAAACAATTTTCAATGTCATGTCCAATCCCATTGTGGTATACACAGTAAGCTTTCTCATTCCACCAATAAGGTTTAGGATCCAGTATGCGAAACTTTGTAGGATCCTGAGGTTGTGCCAAATTATGAGCAATCAAGGTCTTAAAAATATTTGCATAAGAGTCTCCAAGCTTAGTGAATTGCCTCTTTCTCGACTTAGGTTTATCTTGATACTTGGGCTTGTGCTCTTGTTGATCTAAGGATGTCTGCAGCTTCATAGCTTGAACTACATTAGATAGGTTAAGAACTCCTTGTTCCTTAGGTTGTGGAGAGTCAACAACTCCGTCATTAACTACTTGCTTATTTTTGTTCCAATATGAGTTCTTTTTATCCTTATTGTTTTTGTTATTGTTTGGGCCATTGTTGTTGTTACTTTGTTTGGCCAAAATACCTTGTTCTTTTAGAACATCCTCGATACGACATGCAGTTTCTACCATAGTGTCAAAATAATTAAAGACCATTTTCCTAACTTCATATCTTAATTCTGGCACTAGGTTGCTCACAATTATATCAATCCTTTCTTCCTCAGGGATGGTCCTAGAATATTTGGAGCATAAATGTCTCCACCTTTGTAAAAATGTCACAAAAGGTTCCCCATGATTTTGTTTTAGCTTGCACAAATCAAGCATGGTGACCAACCTTGATAGATTATATGCAAAGTGCTGCACAAACCTTTGGACAAGTTCTTTGAATGTTTTAACAGGAGGGGTAAGGTTAGTAAACCACTCCATAGCTTGGCCTTTAAGGCTCCTTGGGAATAATCTCATAAGGTAGGAGTCCTCATGATGAAATTCAAAGCTCATGATATAGAACTGTCGTACATGGCCATGGGGGTCACCACTACCATCATATTTGTCATATGTGGGGATTTCAACCTTTCTAGGAAAATCTATCATACCCACACTCCTGTCAATGGGATTGGGACATATGGAGTCCAAGTTGAAGGTATTCTTTGGAGCCATCATTTTCTCCATCATCTTCTTCATTTGTTTTATCTCCTCTTCTTGTGAAGGGTTTTGCTTCTTAATTTTTCTGTCCACATCAAAGTTGTATGGGACCCTTGCACCCTTGTTGATCAAGCTCTCCAAGAATTGATCCTTATTTCACTCAACATATTTTTCCACATATTGTTGAAATAGTGGTTCTTGTTGCATTCTCATAAAATCATGAGCATCAAAGTTGGCACTACTTCCTCCATGTTGAGAGCCGTGATGAGCTCATTGGGAGGGTTGTCTTGAAAGTCTAGGAGGTGTGTGTCTCCTATAATGTGCATGTTGAGAAGTCCTTCTTCCTCTAGGACTAGGTGATCTTGAAGGGGTCTTTGACCTCCTTTGACTTCTTGGAGTTGCTGAGGGAGTTGATGGTGGAGAGTTGGTTCCACTGTTGGCACCCCCGTTGTTAAATTGATTGTTGAGTTGTTGGGCTAATATCCTATATTGTTCCTCTTGGAATGCCTTTCTCTCTATCTCCATCAAGGCTCGTTGTTCCTCTTCTAGAAGCCTAAGTTTCTCTTCTTTTGTAGCTCGTTCATTTTTTGCAGCCTATTTTTCCCGCTCAATTCTTTTTAACCTCTCACTTGTATATCTTGAAGTTGTGTTTAGCGGGGAACTTGGTCTTGAATGTTTATACCAATCATTGGCATGCGCTATGTTGACATGAGCTTCACTAGATGCGTTGTTCTGGTCCTCATGTTGTGACTGTGCATCTTGATGATCTTGTGTATAATGTCTTTCAGCTCATTGATGAGCATCCATATATCTTGAATTAATAGGAGGTGAGTCAGGTTGATTGCCATCTTCAAATGACATGTTTCTCCTATGTCTTTGAAAAATATCACCAAGTGATTGGTCTATTATTTCCCTTTGTTGTTTGGTCAAGGTATAACTCATATCCATATTTGATGAAAAGTGTGCTACAGAAGTACTCAATTTGCTAGGATTACTCTTTGGGTCAAAGCAAACCTTAGACTCACTCTTAGGGGATTGGTCGAAAATGGGCTCTTTTCCTTTTCACTTTTGACGAGTCTTAACTAAGGGTAACTGATTAAAGGCAACCGGGGGTCATTTCCCTTGATTCACTTGGTACCTTGTTGTAACTAACATGAAAGAAAAATATTCTTGAAGATAAGGTGATCTCTCAAAGTGTCAACATCAAACTAGGATAATCAAAGTTCTCTAATGTCCAAAAAAAAAAAAAAGATGGTAAGATAGAAATTGCAAAAGGCATCACCAACACTGTCAAAGAGGTGCTTAAATCAAAGGATCAATATCCTTGCACATTTGAACCAGGAGGATGGACTTAGCCAAATTGTATAATTAAAATTGAATTCAAATGGAAATGATTTGGACAAAAAGAGTACTAAAATTCTCCAAGAATGTTACTAATGACTCTAGAGATGTACTTTCTCAATAGGAATAATCTTCTAACTTGACAATTCTTCCCGAGGTGACTTGGTGAATCAAATGACACTACCCCTAGAGGGCTAAAAATAGAAATTCAGAGTAAAGACAGGCTTCCAGCGGCAAGATAAGTTACCTTCCTAAAGACCTAGCCAACTAAAGGTAACTGCAAAATAATTGAAAATAAGTATACAATAGAGAATTATCAGGCGACACTTTCCAGGCTCGTAGTGTACCACTTTAAGACTATGTGCCACTTTGCGCCATACCAGGTGACACTTTCCAGGCTAGGAGTGTGCTACTTTCTAGGTAAGCATGGTGACAGTTGTGCAGGGAAAACTGTCATGCGTTAGTTCTCAGAATAGGGTGCGACACTTCTTCAGTGTCATACGACTCTATGACCAGTGAAGTGCAAATTCTCAATTTTTTGGACTGTTTGTTCAAAATTTTTAGCTTGAGGGTCGATTTTTTTATTTCAATCACAATGACAACAGTAAATTGACAAGTTTGTAAATAGTATGAGATCAAACGTGTCTTCAAACACTTGAAACAAGGGCAAAAGCAACCTTGCCAAGATAAACAATTGTGATATCAATATAGAAAAACACCCTATGAATACTACTGATTGTTTGAATGTTCAAGAACGTTAACACTGGTATTACACAATTGAAGACACTTCAAGTAATATCTATCCTATAAAGTCAAGGGTCATTACTTATCAACTTGGACCACAACTTGATGTCCCCTCACCTCACACAAAGTGGTTACCCATAATAGATGTTGGCTTTTTCATGGAAGTGTCAATGACACAACCAAAGGAACACATATGGTGAGTATCTTGAGGTGATCCAGGTTATTCCACTTGGATCAATCCTTGCACCAAGAAGCTAAGCAGCAAAATAGGGTGGCTTCTAACTATGGTTCTTAATAAAGGCTTCCATTCGTAGTACCCCTCTTGCTCCCCAAAGGGACTCCTCACCTTGCGGCAAGTAATGGACCTCGTGGCCTCAAGAGTACCTTAAGCATTCTTGCTCAATATTTTCCTCATGGTCACAATCCCACAAGTACTCACATCAAGTGAAGACAAGCACTACGTCTACCAAGGTTTTGTGTCCTTGATAGCCTTGAGTTTATAGTAGGTTGGAATAGCTGGCAATAAGCTTGTCCCCACTTGGGTTGTTCCTCTTGATTGCTCAAGAGTAGGCCCGCTAAAGGATTCTAAAAGATCTAAACAAAAAGTGGATCAACTAATGAAGTTCAAGGTTTTTGTTTCACCACAAGGGTGAAGAGCATACTCCCCTATCTCAAAGTTTTCTCCCAAACACACCAAGCAAATGATTCAATTACCCTCTTGCTTCCAAAATCCTAAGATTGGTCAAGATTTTCTGGTTCAGCACAAGGGTGAAGAGCATACTTCTTCTACCACCTCAAAATTTCTTCCACAAGATATTAATGTTCCTAAGAAAAAGAAACAACTAGTAATTGCCACACTTGAAATGAAATAAAAATAAGCACTTGATTGGGTTTTTATGCTTTGGTAAGCCCTACAAAAACTGTTAGTAGCGCTTGTGCATTTGAAGCTTTGACATGCGTTCTTTTAGAAAAATATTTCAAGAAAATGTACCTACAACCACAACTTGTTAGCCC
Organism: Chamaecyparis obtusa; assembly: GCA_027943335.1. Taxonomy (NCBI): domain Eukaryota; kingdom Viridiplantae; phylum Streptophyta; class Pinopsida; order Cupressales; family Cupressaceae; genus Chamaecyparis; species Chamaecyparis obtusa. The sequence continues at coordinate 23,560 of BSBK01014754.1, read as the reverse complement.
CACAAGGTTAGCAAAATCCAAAATCTAAATGAAATCTGCAACTAAACTCTGCTTAACCATAGTGAACTAAACTAGCAAACTAATTAAATCTAAATTCAGCCAAAAAAATCTTAAAAACAACTCACTGTCTGCACAAGTGACACTATGATTAGCAGGATTGTCATGCGACACTTCCCTGCATATTAGTGTGACAGTTTAGCCTGATGCGACAGTTCGCTGATCTGCAGGTGACAGTTTATGCCAAACAGTGCGACACTTTCCATCAAACAGTGCAACACTTTTAACTGGTAAAGTGTGTGCTGCTATACAATAAACTGTCACACGACATTGGTGAAAGATGTCACACGACACTCTGAGACAGAAAACTAGAGGCTAAAAATAAAGCTGAAAATTGATGAAAATTTTGACGAAAATGTAGAAAATAGAGGACAAAACGCTAATGTTCCGCCCCACGGTGGGTGCCAAAAATGTACACACAAAAGTAGTGCACTTCTATGAATCCTTACAATCAAGAACACTCAAGAATAAGGTCTCAAAAATCGATCCATAGCTCTCTATGTATGGAGTTGCAAGATTTGTGAAATTGCTCTTAGCTAGAGCTAATAAACTTAGTGACCTTGCTAGTCAACCACACAATGAGAGATTCAAGTGAAGACAAGGGAAAGAGTGCCAATATCTCCAATGAAATCAATATGAATGCAATGCAATGCAACCTATATGAGTATGCAAATTACTCTATGAAAGTGCAAGTACAAATTATGCTATGAAATGGAAATAGCAAGTGTTACAATCCTTCCTATTAAACTAGATGAGTTATTCTAAAGTATGAAAGGAAATCTAAACTATGAAAGCATGAAATATGAAGCTACTATGCAAGAATGAAAACTAAACTATGAAGCAATGAAGAAAGCCAAGATGTGATGCAACAATGATCTCCAAAAAACTTCAAAGTCTTCATGAATTCCTACAGCATAAAGTTAGCATAAAAGTGAATATCCAAAATGAGGAAGAGAGCTCTTCTTTTATAAGAAATGAGAAAGAATGCACCATGGAGATTAAGAGGCAAAAGATTTAATCAACGGTGGAGCATCAAAGAAGAGAAATCCATGTGCACAAATATCCTCCAATGAAAAAATAAGAGTTGACTTTTGTGTCCATATGAGATAAAAAGTGCTTTTTCCCTTTTTATAAAATAAGAACAATGCTTTATTTGTGCAACTTAGGATAAGAGGAAAAGTGGGGGCTTTTTATTTATTAAAAGGGGAGAAAATATTCCCTTTAAATAAATAAAGACTTAGGATAAGATGGTTAGCCCAAGGCAAATAATCGAAAATGATAGAATAAGATTTGATCAAAGAAATTGATATAATTGATAAAATGTTGATTTTTGAAAATATTGATTCAGGGATTTGATAAATTGCTAAATGGGGGCCCAAAGTCTAGGCGACCATTTCATGGTGCATACAACAATTTCCTTAATCTTAAGATTATGTTGATTTAGGTGTTAGATTGTAAAAATAGATTATGGATGATCTTTTGTTCTTAAATTTAAGTGGGTTTAAGTTTTTATTTTTAAATTTAGGTTGATTTAGATTTTTGCTCTTAGATTTATGTTAATTTAAGTTTTCATTCTTAAACTTATGTTGACTTAGATAAGATAGATTATGGGTGACACTTTTTTTAATCTTAAGATTATCTTGATTTAGGTTTTAGATTGTAAAAACAAATTATGGATGATCTTTTGTTCTTAAAATTATGTGGGTTTAAGTGTTTGTTTTTAAATTTATGTTGATTTAGATGTATTTTTTTTAATCTTAAGGTTATGCTGATTTAGGTGTTAGATTGTATAAATATATTATGAGTGATCTTTTGTTTGGTCTTAAATTTATTTTGATTAAGATTATAGGTGATCGTTTGTCTAATTTTAAACTTGTGTTGATTTAGGTGTTGGAATGTAAAAAAGTATTTTTCAATTATTGAAACTTTTATATTTAAGTAGTCCTTTTATATTTTGACCAAGTGATTTTTATTATGTGATTTTATTCTAGAAAATAGTCAAATTTAAGTTGTTTTTGTTGTCTACAAATAAAATTGTTTTTGGCTATCAAATAATACTTACAAAATAATAAATGGTAAATTTTTGTCATCATTTTCATTGTCAATAAGTACAAAAAAGGGTGTGTTGGTAATAATTGTGTTGTGGACACCAAAAAACAAAAAAAAAAAGCAAACAAAACAAAAAGGTGCGGTGTTGATAAAACAACAAGAATCCTAATAGCAAAGGTTTACACAAGCTGCAATCTTTAGGTAGTTCATTGTTTCAAATAAATGTGCCAAGGATTATTACACTAAGAACACCAAGTTCGTTAATGCAATCTTTGACATTTTTCATAAGGAGGTTAAGAACCACAACCACCTACAAGGCACCTTTAAGTTTTAGTTATCGCTTTCAAAGAGAAAATACTAGATCTATACCCTGATTTTCCATTTCTATTTTTTGACATTTTAGAGGTGAAATTCGCTAGGAGGGGGCATGCATTTGAAATGGGATTCTAGGTATGTCAAACAAGACAAGGGACCAAAAAGGGGTCTTAAGATGTCATTCTTTGATAAAATTAGCAAACTCTGAACTTCGATGAGAAAATCAAGATAGTTACATTTAAAATTTGAAAATGCAACAAGAACAAGAATTGAAGTGCACCAAATCTACTTTTTAAATTACTATTTAAAAAAAAATGGTGGAGATTAAGGGTTTCAAAAAGAGAGAGCACACAAAGTAGTCTTTTTAAAATAAAAAAAACATAATATAGGGTCTGGTGTGCTCTCCTTAAAATGTCTATTTTTTTAGAACTTTTAAATTCACTCTGGTGAGAAATTAGTTAACACCATATAGTTTATCCCAAAAATTTTGGTTTATTTTTTAATGAGTATATTTTAATATTAAATTTCAAAGTGGACACATCTTGAAAAAAAAATTGAGTGTGCTCGGACCCACAAAATTTTTGAAAACTAATTGAAATCAAAATTTACTTTTCACTAGGTGTGTAGAATGGAGTCTAGTTTCTAAAAATGCAGTTTGTTTCAAAGTTCAATGAACAAGCAAAAATTTATGCCCAAATTACACATGTTGGTTTTTGACAAAAAAAAAACACACTAAAAAGAAATTAGAGATGAAAATCTTAACATAATCAAAATATGAAAAAAAAATATGGTTAGATAGCCAATAAAGAGCTTAACAAAATTGCGGTGTTTTATATTAAAACTCGTGCAAACCTGATAGAGAGCACAACCAAAAATTAATAAATTGTTTCATATTTTCAGAAAAAACCATGTTTCAAACCTAAAATGGTTGTCCAAGTCTTTGGGTTGGATTCCCAAGGCTTGGTATTTTCCAATGCAAACTATTTGGTGAATGTTAATGAATTTGTCATGCACCAAACTTTTTTAAAATGTATTTTTCATTTGGCACACACCAAATAACTTTAATTGGCCCAAAATCTCTCTCTCTCTCTCCTTGGTTAAATATTTTGAACTCAAGTCAAAATCAATATCCTAACAAGTGTGTGTGTATGAACTTAATGTTATATTTCATGTATATATTGTCAAGATTTTTCAGAATGGGTTTAGATCTCTAAGAGTTATAATGTATATTCTATGTTTTATAAGATCATATAAATTTTTAGACTTAAGTAAAATTTGAGTAATTGGCATGCTCTTATTAGTATTCTTCCACTCTCTCCATCTCACTCTTCATGCCTCCCTTAAACTCTAGACCTATATCTCTCCTTCTCTTCTCCCTATGTCTCTTGCCTATGTCTCCCATCTCTAGGTTTCTACCACCCTCTATACTCTATACCTTATATTCCCTCCTTCCCCCATCTATTTTCCTATCGCCCTCCCTCTCTATTCTTCTCTCTCCCTCTCTTATTGTTGAACTCTCCCATTCTTATTGTTTCTCTCTCCTCTCTGTCCCATCATCCCTCTTGTCTTTATCTCTTCCCCATAGGTCTCTCATCCCTCTCTCCCTAAGCTCCAGCTTGAACTCACTTATATATCTATCCCCTCTCTAGTTCTTTCCCTCCCTCTCCACCACTCTAGCTATCTCCTTACACCTCTTTAGACCTATTTGCAAATGTCTCTCTCCCTCTCACCTTTTTACATCTTCATCTCTAGGTCTTTGAGTCACTCCCTACCTACTTCTCCCTCCCTCTTTCCTTATCCTTCTCTTTCTCTTTTTTCTTCTCTCTCTAATTTTATATTTCCATCCCCTTTTAAAAATTTCCTCTCATTCCCTTGTACAATATTATGTAGGGAATAACATGTAGGATATGGGGTTTAGGGTATAAGGTATTGGTATAGGATTTAGGGTATAAGAGTGATGGTACTAGGTTTAGGGTACATAGATTTGAGGGAGCATTTCTCATATTTATACATCCCTCTATGTCTCTCTCTTCATCTAACTCTATTATCTCTCTTTCTCTCTATCCCACCTCTCTAGGAATCTCCCTCCCTTTCTTCCTCTCTCCCTCTCTATCTCCCCTCCCTCCCTACCCCCATATCTATCTCCCTATCCCATTTCATATTTTCTCTTTCCATTCTCTAGGTTGTCACTTCTCCCTCCCACCCTCCCTCTCCAACCTCTAGGTTTCTCCCTCCTACCCTCTCAAACTTTATACCTCTCCATCCATGTCATTATATATATATCTCTCTCTAATAATGTATGGGGTTTAGCCCGTAAATAAATTATTTAGGGTATTTTTTTTAGGAATAGAGTGTATAATATAGGGTATAGGGTTGAGAATATTGGTATAGGGTTAGGGCACAAGATTGGTTTGAGAGTAAGCAATCTGCTTGTATTGTTAATCTCAGATGTCTCTTGGATAGTCTTGAAAACTTCATAGGCGGTTTTAAGTCTTGCTATGGAGGGGAGAATATAGTATTTAACAGCATCGATTATAATTTTCTTTGCTTTATTGTTATGTCTTTTCCAAGTTGCTTTTTGTGGTTCTTCCTCAGGCATGCTTGTGTTTTCATCAACATAAGAATCCAACTCAAGTTCTTGAAGTAGGGTAAGAATTCAAATTTTCCATGAGAAGAAGTTAGATGCACCTTCGTGTCTGTCTTCTACTTTGATACTGCTAGCCATTTTAATTTCTCCTTTTCCTTTTTATAGATAATCATAATATAATTTTAAACTTTAATGAATTTTCTTCTATTGAGGCTCTAATACCATGTTAGGAATACAAGATCTTTGATAGAGAAAATATGTTTATTATTGTGTTATATTCTGTTATTATTTTTACTGATTTATGTTGATGTGTGTTATAGAGGAGAAGACAATGTCATGGTGATTGATTGCTTTCCTCTTCAACACATAATACAATAAATATGGTTCATAGAAACTATACGAAGAGACATGAATCTACATGGCTAAGGCCACGTAGAGCCATGGCTGTTCACGGACATGTCTCATACGAAGTGGTGTGTATATGTATTGGTTAATGCAATGGTTACGCTAACTATCGATTGATAGTTAACGTAACATATGTGCATATGTTACATTAACTATCAATCGATAGTTACATAACATTAACAATGTTATTATCGACTGCATAATAATATGAGTCGATTAATATCATGTTAGCACCTCATATCATTTAGAACCAGTTGAACTTCGAAATTCATATCCTCTTCCAAATTCAATTATTGAAAATCCTTCCTTGCCAGAAATTCAAATACCTAATTGTATTGAAGATCATACATCATCCATGAATACAACTAACCATATTCTTACTTCACCTTTCTCTAAAAATTATTACAATGCCAGAAAATAATTTCGTACAAAGATAGATGGTATTTCAAACTATAGAAGGTGTTCTATATGTATGGAAAGATACCCTAGAATTAAAATGCACATATCAGACAAAACTTTAATATGCTATAGATGCAATTCAGAAAAAGATGGCCATTGGTTCTCAAAGTGGAACAATATGGATCTAGGTGAACAACCATTGTGTTTGAAAATCTTAACATAAATTGAACAAATGCTGATAGCAAAAATAAGTCCTATTTTGCAAGTTACATATGCAAAAGGTGGTCAACACAAATATAGTGGTCATACTATTTGTTTTCCTCAAAATATTTCCAGTATCACAACATTGTTTCCAAGACAAATAGATGCATTGGATATAATCATTGTTAACAAAGAGAGTATAGGAAATAAAAAATATAGTTTTTATGTTAGCATATCTCATGTTTATGAAGCATTGAAATATAAAACATTGAATGACCCATACTATAGGGATGTACAAATAGATGATAATGCATTAGCATCATTGCCTTTACAATGTACTGATATTTCAGACCTAATTTTTAATGTAGTGGAAAATAGTCATCCTATTCAAGATAACTCATCTATGTTAGATGAGATAGAAGAAAATGAGTTTGATCAGAGTTTAGAATTTAAGAGCTCATTTATTTATAATCTACCTGGTCCATGTAGAGAAATAGAAGAAATACGCTCTTTATTGCATTTAGGTGAAGGTCAGACAAAAAAATCTATTGCATGGCCTTATATCATGCCTTTTCCTATTAATGAATACACAACTGAAGGTTTATTTGTAATGGTGTATCCAACTTTGTTTCCCAATGGAATGGTTGCATTCAAACAACCACGTATCAAAGATGTCAAACTCCACGATTATGCTCTTCACCTTCTATGGTACTATGATAACAAATTTGGGCAGCATTCAAGATTCTGGTATTTTATATTGAATATTATCATGCACCATCGAAGCCAGGCCACAACATCTATGTTTGTTCGCAAACAATTAGATGGTTCTTTACCTGTAACAATTGCAGATCTTCATCAAAAGCTATGGGATGTACCTGATGATAAATTGGTAGATTAGTTGATGAGATTCGGGTCTTCTGTACATGGAACTAGACCTTTTTGGAATCAAGGAAGAGCAGAATTGATAGACATGGTTATTCAGCTTGGTTGTCCTACACTTTTCTTTACCCTGAGTGCTATAGATACCAAATGGCCTGATTTACACAATATCATGCCATCTAGCATGCCAAAAAATCCATCAATGGCTACAAGATGGTGAATACAAAAAATTATTGAAAATCCTCATTTGACAGCTGTATATATGCATCATAGATTCACTGCATTTAGAGAGTAAGTCTTGGAGAAACTGCTTGGTGCAACTGACTATTGGTATAGGTAAATAATCTATTTAAAATGTTATTCCATAAAACAAATAAGAGTCGAGTTTGGTTAGCTCTCTCTCCATTTACCACTTTTCCTTCTTCAATAATATGGTTTACTGACTTAAATTTATATCAGGTCTGAATGGAAAAATAGAGGTTCTCCACATATTCATGGATTTATCTGGTTGCCAAATGCACCAGATATTAAAAATTTAGAATGGAATAACGATCTATCAGTGCAGAGAGCTTTAGATTACATAGACTAGTAGGGTAAGTGCACAAAGGTGGGGGACCAAAAAGATGCCACTTTTCTTTTTGGCCCCCCATCGTGCATAGTGTGCATGCACTAAAGGGCGTGCACCCTATGGCTTGGGTTGCCCGAGCCTTAGGCTTGGGCAATCCAAGCCAAAGCCCGTGCGTGCAATAGGGTGCACGTGCTTTGGAAAACACTATTTTCCAAAGCGCATGCACCCTATTGTGCGCATGCGCTTTGAAAAAACTATGATAAATATGCTGCACGCGGGTTTGGAAGCTCATTTTGCTTTCTCAAACCCACATTTTCAGCTAAGAGGAAATTCTAAAGTGCGCACACCCTATTGTATTTGCTTGTGAGTCAATTATTTTTGTTCATCCATCGATCGAATGGCTCCACGGTGTCGTCAAGTTCGATCCGAAAGAAGAGGTAAGTGTTTTTACAGCTTATCATGCCTCTTATTTATTTTAAAATTTTGATTTTGTTGCAATTTGATTTGTTTTTCTTAAAATTTGTTTTGTTCAAATTTCTTTTTGTTTAAATTTGTTGTGTAATGAATATTTTAAAATGTAGTTTTTTTAATTGCCAGGAAGAAATAATCTCCCTCCACCAAACCCTCCGTCTCCTCATGAAGAACCAAATGAAGAACCGAATGAATAAAATGAACCTCAATTGCCTCCACCAATTGAGAAACCTCCTCTTGGAACACAAAAAAATTTGATAAACCAAATTGAAAGAGGGCAAAAAGAATTAGAATCTTTAATTAATAGGTTAAAAGATTCTAGTGGTACAAATCCCAGAAGGGAAAGACTTGCAAAATCATTGGAAGCAATCTCGACCCACATAAGCGGAGTTAGTGGGCAAATTAATTTATGGCGGGATAAAAGAGAAGAACAAAAACAATATTATGCAAATAAATTATCTTATGTAGACATAAAAAAGAAAAAAAATCACAAAAGATGACATTTGCTAGCTATTTAAAAAACCAGGGGACGCAAATACTCTTAGAACTACAACAAAAAGGTTCCCAATTTATTGGTGCATAAATGAAGACATTAAAAACAATTTTTGGGAGAGATGGTGAATGGTCTTTGATTCACCTCCTTGTAACAATCATGAGGTTCCTATATATTTCTTGAGGAAACTCTATTGCGAGTTTGTATTCAAGGAGGTGCCAAATTATTTTGACATGCTGGATCCTCAGGGTAGAGGAGGGGGTTCATCATTTAATTGAGCAGGGGCACATCATGACCCTAACACACTTAGGGCTACTATTGGCAAGCCACAGCTAGATCATGTTAGTAGTCCTTCCATTGTGAAGGAACATGTAGAGGCAGACACACTAGGCACGATTAGTGCTCTGACACAGACTCTCATTCAGTGTGCCACTCCTTTAGTTGAGGGTGACTGTGGTCAATCCTCGAGGGAGCATATTTGTTAGTCATGTGGATGCTTGTGCACATTTGGTACTAGTGAGAGAGAGGAAGAGGATTTTGGATTGATGACTGATAGCTTTCTAAATACGACATTTGGCATTGACACAAGTAAATATTTCCAAGTTCATTAAATTGATTTGATCATATTTCATTTATAAAAGAATAACTATTTAATTTAGTATCTATTGTTTATGATGAAAATTCAGGGCAAGAGTGTTAGTGGCGGTCACGGTGGTAGTGGAAGTGGCAATGATCCTAATGTCCCCTTTTACACATCATCATCAATTCCACATGTATGTATCGAATAAAACATTTAATTAACATATTTGATTATTATGTAATTATATGAATAATTATATCCTAACTTATTGTGCATGTACATTAGATGTGCACTGGTGGACCATCGACGTTCACAACAGATAGTGAAGGTCATCGTGCAACTTTCCTTGAGGTATCTTTATTTGCATATTAATTGGATTTACTTAATCATATTTAATTAATGAATGAATGACTAAATTACTAAACAAATTATGATCAAAATATAGAGGCATGATGATTACAATCTTTCACCTGGGTTTGTGAGGTCACGATTGAGTCCACAGGTATACATGTAATAATGCATTATAATTAACATGTCAGTAGTACGTTCTTATATGAATGGTTATCTTATAATTTTCCATGTACATGTGGACTAGTTGAATGTTGGAGCTTCGACTTCGACACCACACACCAGAGGACACGGTGGAACCTTCACGAAGGTATCATTTACTCATTAGTAGGGTTGTAAAAAATATATGTAATATTGATAACTACATAATTTACTTTTTTTGTTTCATTTTCAAATTTTGACATTAGATACTCCTCCTTATGTCCGTGATACTTTGGATCGTGGAGTAGCTGCAACAGTAGCTAGTTCTGAAGCACTGACTGAGGTATGAAAGAGATCACTTAACTTTAACTGTTATTTTAATAGTTTGTATTGAGTTTTATAATGATATCCATGTATGTATTTTAATTATTATTTTGATCATTGTTGTAGGGACTTATGACTCCAGATCGCCAGCATGCACCTTCGGTGGATGAACATAGTGGCTATTTGCTAGTGGTAAGCTAATATTCAATTTTATGTCATTGTATAATTCAATTTTGATGTATATTAGTTATCTCTATCTACTATTTTTTTTTATCAGGTCGAGCTATAGAAGAGTCTAGAAAGGAGGACGAGTGAGCACACTCGGAAGACTACGACATCCATTGCATCTCCATCGACGCGACGATTGAAGACAACTCAAGATTTGTTTTCTTCCCCTAGCAGGAAAGGACTAGATTAGGGATATGGATTGTATGTCTATATGGCATTAGTGGACATATTTTTCATATATTGTATTAGTGATACATTGTACATCCATTTGGCTTTGAGGAAGCCAATTTTCCTGTATTGAATATATTCAATGTATGACATTATTGGACATATATATTTGACTTCATGCCCTACAAATATTTTTTTTTTATGTTTTAGGTATGCAATTCATGTGTTTGGTGTATTGATGTATACTAAATTATGTTTATGTTCCTGTCTTTGCTTTATAAATTTCCCATGCCTTATAGTTATTCTTGTATGTTTATTGATGTATGTTTAACTTGCTGATTGTGCAACAAATGCCAGTCACTATCCTCAATAACAATCAATTCCTTAACTGTAATAATAACAAAAGTAATGAAATGAATGCATAAATGTATAAATATAATATAAGGATTCTTGGGGTACCCTAATGTTGGCAAGAGTTCTTTTATTAATAAGATTACTATGATAGATGTGGATGTGCAACCTTATGCTTTTACAAATTAACTTCTAATTGTCCCCTAACTAACTGATTGTTAATGACAAACACTAGAATACATATTTGCACTCATCCTACTGCTCACCCCCGGAGTCGTCGGTGTCGCTCGAACGACTATGTGTGCCAAAAAAGGTTGTTAGTAGCATTTACCCGACCATTCAAAGTTGTTGGAACAAATGGTTTGATGCTACGACCGACGGTTTGAAAGATATGCAATGTTGGCTGTTTGAACTGAGGAACACTTTGAGTTCTGACACTGACTGAGAATGTGTTGCCGAATTTAAAAGAAGTTGAATCTCTAAAAAATGAGATAGGCTTTTGTAGGCCTCGGCAACATAGTCCCATAGCATCTAATGGAGTGATTCTACCTTGCACGAGCTCTGAGATATGACCCCACAAAGATCACTGATTTCATGCTTAAGAGACCTTCAGGGACACTTCAGCTCGGAGTCATTGGCGGGGTTTGAATGACTGTACATGGTGAACGAGGTTGCCCCTAGCATTTACTCGACCATTTGGAGCTATTGGAACTGATGGTTCGATGCTACGACCGATGATTTGAAAGATACGCAACATTGGCTGTTTGAACTGAGGAACACTATGAGTTCTGACACCGACCGAGAATGTGTTGCCAAATTTAAACAAAGTTGAATCTTTGAATACTGAGATAGGATTTTGTAGGACTCTACAACATGGTCTCGTAGCACCTAACAGATCGATTCTACCTCCCATGAGCTTTGAGATATGACCCCGCAAAGATCACTGATTTCATGCTTAAGGGACCTTGAGGGACACTTCAGCACGGAGTCGTTGGCAGGGATCGAACGACTATGCGTGGTGAATGAGATTGCCCCTAGTGTTTACCTGACCATTCAGAGCTATTGGAACTGATAGTTTGATGCTATGACCGACGGTTTGAAAGATACGTAACGTTGGCCATTTGAACTAAGGAACACCTTGAGTTATGACACCGATCGAGAATGTGTTGCTGAATTTAAAAGAAGTTGAATCTCTAAAAACTAAGATAGGATTTTTTAGGCCCTGACAACACACTCTCATAGCACCTAATGAATTGATTCTACCTTGCACGAGCTCCGAGATATGACCCCGCAAAGATTGTTGATTTCATGCTTAAGAGACCTTGAGGGACACTTCGGCCCGGAGTCGTCAACGGGGTTCGAATGACTGTGCGTGGTGAATGAGGTTTCCCCTAGTGTTTACCTAACCATTCAAAGCTATTGGAACTGATGGTTCGATGCTACAACTGATGGTTTGAAAGATACGTAACGTTGACCGTTTGAACTGAGGAACATTGAGTTCTGACACCGATCGAGAATGTGTTGCCAAATTTAAACAAAGTTGAATCTCTAAAAACTAAGATAGGCTTTTGTAGGCCTCAGCAACATGGTCTTGTATCACCTAACAGATCGATTCTACCTCACACGAGCTCCGAGATATGACCCTGCAAAGATCACTGATTTCATGCTTAAGGGACCTTGAGGGACACTTCAGCACAGAGTAGTCGGCGGGGTTTGAATGATTGTGCATGGTGAATGAGGTTGCCACTAGTGTTGAACTAGCCATTCAAAGCTATTGAAACTGATGGTTTGATGCTACGACCGATGGTTTGAAAGATATGCAACGTTGACCGTTTCAGCTAAGGAACACTTTGAGTTCTGACACCGACCGAGAATGTGTTGCCGAATTTAAAAGAAGTTGAATCTCTGAAAACTAAGATAGGCTTTTGTAGGCCCCGACAACACGGTCCTATAGCACTTGGTGGATTGATTCTACCTTGCATGAGCTCCGAGATATGACCCCACAAAGATCACTAATTTCATGCTTAAGAGACCTTGAGGGACACTTCAGCACAGAGTCGTCAGTGGGGTTCAAACGACTATGCATGGTGAATGAGGTTTCCACTAGTGTTCACCCGGCCATTCGAAGCTATTGGAATTGACGGTTTGATGCTACGACCGATGGTTTGAAAGATACGCAACGTTGGCCATTTTAGCTAAGGAACACTTTGAGTTTTGACACTGACTGAGAATGTGTTGTCGAATTTAAAAGAAGTTGAATCTCTAAAAATTGAGATAGGCTTTTAAAGGCCTTGACAACATGGTTCCATAGCACCTGACGGATTGATTCTACCTCACATGAGCTCTGAGATATGACCCCACAAAGATCGTTGATTCCATGCTTAAGGGACCTTAAGGGACACTTCAACACGGAGTCGTCGGTAGAGATCAAAAGACTCTAGGTGCCAAATGAGGTTGCCACTAGCATTTACACGACCATTCAGAGCTGTTGGAACTGACGGTTTGATGCTACGATTGACGGTTTGAAAGATATGCAACGTTGGCCGTTTTAGCTGAGGAACACTTTAATTTCTAACACCGACTGAGAATGTGTTGCTAAATTTGAAAGAAGTTGAATCTCTGAAAACTAAGACAAAATTTTGTAGGCCCTGACAACATGGTCCCGTAGCACCTGATGGATCGATTCTACCTCACACGAGCTCTAAGATATGACCCCGCAAAGATCGCCGATTCCATGCTTAAGGGACGTTGAGGGACACTTCAGCACGGAGTCGTCGGCGGGGATCAAAAAACTATGGGTGCCGAATGAGGTTGCCACTAGCATTTACTTGACCATTTGGAGTTGTTGGAACTGAAGGTTTGATGCTATGACCGACGGTTGGAAAGATATGCAATGTTGGCCGTTTCAGCTGAGGAACACCTTAAGTTCTAACACCGACCGAGAATGTGTTGCCAAATTTAAATGAAGTTGAATATCTGAAAACTGAGATAGGCTTTTGTAGGCCATGGCAACACGGTCCCATAACACCTAATGGATTTATTCTACCTCACATGAGCTATGAGATATGACCCCACAAAGATTTCTGATTCCATGCTTAAGGGACCTTGAGGGACACTTCAGCATGGAGTCGTCAGCGGGGATCGAATGACTGTGGGTGCCAAATGAGGTCACCACTAGCATTTACCCAGCCATTTGGAGCTATTGGAAGAGATGGTTTGATGCTACGATCGACGGTTGGAAAGATACGCAACCTTGGTCATTTCAGCTAAGGAACACTTTGAGTTCTGACACCGATCGAGAATGTGTAGCCGAATTTAAAACAAGTTGAATCTCTAAAAAATGAGATAGGCTTTTGTAGGCCTCGGCAACATGGCCCTATAGCACCTAATAGATTGATCCTACCTCACATGAGCTCTGAGATATCACCCCACAAAGATCATCGATTCCATGCTTAAGGGACCTTAAGGGACACTTCAACACGGAGTCATCGACGGGGATCAAACGGCTGTGGGTGCTGAATGAGGTCACCACTAGCGTTTACTCGACCATTCAGAGCTATTGGAACTGATGGTTTGATGCTATGACTAATGGTTTGAAAGATACACAGCGTTGGCTGTTTCACCTGAGGAACACTTTGATTTCTGACACCGACCGAGAATGTGTTGCCGAATTTAAAAGAAGTTGAATCTTTAAAAATTGAGATAGACTTTTGTAAGCCCTAGCAATAGGGTCCCATAGCACCTGATGGATCAATTCTACCTCACACGATCTGTGAGATATGAGCCCGCAAAGATCATTGATTCCATGCTTAAGGGACGTTGAGGGACACTTTAGCACGGAGTCATCGATAGGGATCAAACGATTGTGGGTGTCGAACAAGGTTGCCACTAGTGTTTACCTAGCCATTTAGAGCTATTGGAACTGACAGTTTGATGCTATGACCGATGGTTGGAAAGATACGCAACGTTGGCTGTTTTAGCTAAGGAACACTTTGAGTTCTGACATCGACTGAGAATGTGTTGCCAAATTTAAACAAAGTTGAATCTCTAAAAATTGAGATAGGATTTTGTAGGCCCTAGCAACATAGTCCTGTAGCAACTAATAGGTTGATTCTACCTCGAATGAGTTGCAAGATATGACCCCGCAAAGATCACCGATTCCATGCTTAAGGGACCTGGAGGGACACTTCAGCACAGAGTCATCGGTGGGGATCGAATGACTATGGGTGCCAAACAAGGTTTCCACTAGCATTTACCCAACCATTTAGAGCTATTGGAACTAATGGTTTGATGCTACGACCAATGGTTGGAAAGATACGCAACGTTGGTCATTTTAGCTGAGGAACACCTTGAGTTCTGACACTGACCGAGAATGTGTTTCCAAATTTAAATGAAGTTGAATCTCTGAAAACTAAGATAGCATTTTGTAGGCCCTAGAAACACGGTCTTGTAACATATGATAGATTGATTTTACCTCGCATGAGCTATGAGATATGACCCTGCAAAGATCACCGATTCCATGCTTAAGGGACCTTGAGGGACACTTCAGCACAGAGTCATCGGTGGGGATCAAATGACTGTGGGTGTCGAATGAGGTTGCCACTAGCATTTACCCAGCCATCTGGAGTTTTTGGAATAGACAGTTTGATGCTACGATCAATGGTTGGAAAGATAAGCAACGTTGGCCGTTTCAATTGAAGAACACTTTGAGTTCTGACACCGACTGAGAATGTGTTGCCAAATTTAAAAGAATTTGAATATCTTAAAATTGAGATAGGATTTTGTAGGCCCCAGCAACATGGTCTTGTAGCACCTAATGGATTGATTCTACCTCGTATGAGCTCCGAGATATGACCCCGCAAAGATCACTGATTCCATGCTTAAGGGACCTTGAGGGACACTTCAGCACAGAGTTGTCAGCGGGGATCAAGCGACTGTGGGTGTCAAACAAGGTTTCCACTAGCATTTACCTAGCCATTTGGAGCTATTATAACTGATGGTTTGATGCTATGACCGATGGTTTGAAAGATACGGAACGTTGGCTGTTTCAGCTGAGGAACACTTTGATTTCTGACACCGACTGAAAATGTGTTGTCAAATTTAAAAGAAGTTGAATCTTTGAAAACTGACATAGGATTTTGTAGGCCTCGGCAAGACGGTGCTGTAGCACCTGACAGATTGATTCTACCTTGCATGAGCTATGAGATATGACTCCGCAAAGATCATCGATTGCATGCTTAAGGGATGTTGAGGGACACTTCAACATAGAGTCGTCGGTGGGGATCGAATGACTATGGGTGCCAAATGAGGTTGCCACTAGCATTTACCTAGCCATTCAGAGCTATTGGAACTGATGGTTCGATGCTACAACTGACGGTTGGAAAGATACACAATGTTGGCTGTTTTAGCTAAGGAACACTTTGAGTTCTGACACCGACAGAGAATGTGTTGCCAAATTTAAACAAAGTTGAATCTCTAAAAAATAAGATAGGCTTTTGTAGGCCCCAATAACATGGTCCCATAGCAACTAATAGATTGATTCTACCTTGCACAAGCTTCAAGATATGACCCCGCAAAGATCACTGATTCTATGCTTAAGGGACCTTGAGGGACACTTCAGCACAGAGTCGTTGGTAGGGATCGAATGACTGTGGGTACTGAACAAGGTTTCCAATAGAATTTACCCAACCATTTAGAGCTATTGGAACTAATGATTTGATGCTACGACTGATGGTTGGAAAGATATGCAACGTTGGCCATTTCAGCTGAGGAACACCTTGAGTTCTGACACTGACCGAGAATGTGTTGCCAAATTTAAATGAAGTTGAATCTTTGAAAACTGAGATAGGCTTTGGGAGGACCTAGCAACATGGTCCTATAGAACCTTAGGAATCAATTATACCTCACATGAACTATGAGATATGACCCTGCAAAGATCGCCGATTCCATGCTTAAGGGACCTTGAGGGACACTTAAGCATGGAGTCATCGGTGGGTATCAAATGACTATGGGTGCTGAACAAGGTCACCACTAGTGTTTACTTGGCCATCCGAAGCTATTGGAATAGATGGTTTGATGCTATGCTCGATGGTTGGAAAGATACGCAATGTTGGCCGTTTCAGCTGAGGAACACCTTGAGTTCTGACACCGACCAAGAATGTGTTGCCAAATTTAAATGAAGTTGAATCTTTGAAAACTGAGACAGGCTTTTGTAGGCCCTAGCAACATGGTTGTGTAGCACCTAATGGATTGATTCTACCTTGCACGAGCTATGAGATATGACCCTGCAATGATCATTGATTCCATGCTTAAGGGACCTTGAGGGACACTTTAGCACAGAGTCATCGGCGGGGATCGAACGACTGTGGGTGCTAAACAAGGTCACCACTAGTGTTTACCCAGCCATTTGAAGCTATTGGAATAGATAGTTTGATGCTATGATTGATGGTTGGAAAGATACGCAATGTTGACCATTTCAACTAAGGAACACCTTGAGTTCTGACACCAACCAAGAATGTGTTGCCAATTTTAAACAAAGTTGAATCTTTGAAAATTGAGATAGGCTTTTGTAGGCCCTAGCAACATGGTCTTGTAGCAATTGATAGATCCATGCTACCTCACATGAGCTCTGAGATACAACACCACAAAGATCATTGATTTCATGCTTAAGGGACCTTGAGGGACACTTCATCACGAAGTCATCGGCGGTGATCAAATGACTATGCGTGGCATGTAGTTGCATGAGGACATTATATATTATAGAAATCCTACACAGAAGTAGTTGGCAAGCCCCTCAAAAAGTAGTAACTAATAGCAAGTGGGATAATGCAGATGCTTTATTAAACCACTATCTTCTTTACTCAAGCAACATTTGGTTCATCTGCTCGACTGGGGCATGTTTGGGAACAGATAGTCTCCATTTAAAGTCAAGTCTATGTAAGTAGTTATATCAAATGAGTTCAACATCAAGAAAGAATATTTTTTTTTCAAAGTCTTGTTATTTCTCAATTGGTCAAAAGCTGTAGGATATTCTCTGGGAAACTTTTCATTTTTTCCTATAGGATGCCTTTGTATACAAATTTTGGAGAATCTTTGTTAAAGAGTAGGTAAGGATGGCTAAGCTAAGTGTAGCGGAGAGGGTGAGGACTAAATTGAGAGAGTGGAGGTGGAGAGTGATAACGATGAAAATATTTCAAGGCTTGTGCAAATATGGAAATTATAATCTTCCTCCCAGAGCAGACATTAATTTGAAGGGTGCATAAGGGTCATGAAATATTTCAAGGATAGAAGGAGTTTGATGAGTTTGAAGGGTGCATAAGGGTCATGAAATTGGTGTAATGGTATAGCAGTAGACATTCTAGTTTGATGAGTTTGAAGGGTGCATGACTGTCTTGAAGAGGGATTTTGCAAACAACACTTTGTTTATTTTGAAAGTTTAATGAATGGATTGACTCCCCCATCCCTTATGGTCAATGTGATTGGTGGGAGGAGTGATAACATGTATATAATCCTTTTATAGAAGTTTAAATGCAGGAATGAGCAGGTATTGTGGAGGAGAGACCACAAACATGTAGAGTAAAGTGCTAATTGGGGGTTAGTAGTGTTGGGACCAATCATGGTCTGAGAGATTCGTCCATTGGAGGGCCATATTTTATGGCTTGGATGGTCATATTATGTTTTTTTAATGGTGTTTAAACCCTTAGTTTTATTGGGAAGTGTGTGGAGGTGTTAGATTGGAGAAGCCACAGGTGTGAAGGCCTTAAATAGAGGGTTTTGTAGTTGGGTGTTTAAAACTTGTTGTCTATTCTTGAAAAGTGGAAAATCCTTGGTTTAGGATCATAATAAAAGACTTTTTTTTGGTCATGGAACCCTGGAAGTAAGTGGGTGATAGGGTTGCTTTGTTAGGAGGGACTAATTAGGCCTAGGAGAAGAGCACTTAAAAAAGGAAGTCTACACCAGTCAAAGAGTTAAAGTATGAGATTGATTTCAACTTAGGAAATCTGAAAAGGGTACTCAAAAATGTAAAAAAAATGATAGGTTGTTTGGGAATTTTGGGAGAAAAATGATGATTTTAGTTTTGGCAGGGCTACTAGGCAGGCCTGGAAGGCTATAGTTGAAGAATGGTGAAAGATGAGTGGATAGGAATGAAAGGGGAGTTTTAACATGTCTAATGTACCATGTTAAGATGATCCATAGCATTGGGATCAAGGTAAGAAATCTGGTTTGGTTTTTGGTGTGTTGGAGGCACTAGGTGCACTATGTGGCCTAGGAGGGTATTGGTGCTTAGAGAGATTGGAAAAATGAAAAGTGATAGTGAACTCATGAGTGTGGTTTTGGAAGTGACTTAAAAATTTAGAGAACTCCATTTCATCTTTGAATAGGACTGATTCCTTGTGTTGATTCCAAGTTACTTATTGAATCCTCGAGTTGAGTTGGCCTATTTAAGGTCATAGTGGAGGGCTCTGCATCAAGATGGTATGAAAGGAGAGAATGAAGTAAAGGATTCTCCAAAGCTGAGAAAAACAAAGAAAGTGATGTTCAAAAGGAAGAGAATAAGAAAAAGAAGAGGAAGAGAAGTGTAGGAAGTTACAAAAGGTTAATATACAAGGTGTTGAAACAAGTGCATCCCTCCAAGGGAATATCCAGTGCTGCCATGGATATCATGGAGAGCTTCATGATTGATATTTTTGATAAGATTAATCTTGAGGCTGCTTCTCTGCTAAAATATAACAAGATCATGACACTTTCCTCTAGAGAAATTGAGATTGCTGTCAAGTTTGTTCTGCCTGGATAGCTGGCTAGGCATGCTGCTTATGAAGGAAGTAAGGTTGTTACCAAGTTTCCTACTACTCTAGGTTAGGTTTTGTTGGAATATTTTAGGTTTTTTGTACATGGTGTTTATGGCAGGCTTGTTTAGAAGTTGGTTTTGGCTTGGATTTATGTGTGGAAGTTAATACTAAACTGGGATCTTACTGTATGTCAAGAATATATGAATTATGCTTTGTATGCTGTGAAAAATATTTGAACTATAAGATTTCTATTATAAAGTTTTTTTTATTAATAATGAGAAATATTTTTACAACTCAGCTCAATAGGAGCACCGGAGGAAAGAGATGAGTAGAGAAAACCTTACGGTATTGCCCCAAAAAATATAAGAGAAAGGTTGTCATTAAATGTTACAAACTTCCCGTTATACATATGGGGTAATGCATGAGCAATTTATAGTCCACCCAATTTACAGTGCTATATAAATTTGACATGTTACGATATTTTGTATCTCCATTTAGTCCAATGAACCAATTGGGTCTTCCCTACCCTTGATTGTCTCAAGTATTGCCTCATAGTCTGACTCACGAACCTTCCAAAGAGTTTTATTTTGTGGTCTTCCCATATATCTGATTAAGTGGACATTTGATGCAATGATGAGGTATGAATAATGAAGAATCTTTCTGTGTGTCTCCCAATCCTCGAACAACCACAACCTAGGGTTCTTCATAGCATACCATCTAAGCCATGTACCAGTTACAACCACTGCTCCTATAGGGTATTCTAATTCTTCACCATTGATAACCGAGTGATCCAATTTATTTTTTGCCTCTACACAATGATACAAATAATAATATGTCCCTTCTTCATTGTCTTCAGGTGCAATAATAGCAAAAACATGGCCTGTAATGATATAAACATAATGAGGACATTAGTTTACTAAATATTTATGATAAAGTACTAAATTTGAGATTATTTGTATGTGGAAAATACTGACCTGGTTGTACTAGATCAGATAAGAGATCAAAGTCAATGGATGATTCCATTTTTGTCAGTTGTAGTGATTCATGGGGATGATAGGAGGCAAGTGGACTCAAAATACATGTATACCATTCGTCAACCCATTCCTTTGACTCACACCCATCCCAATCTTCATCTACACATGATGAACAAAAGCACACCATATGTCATGTGTGGATACTCCATGAACCTGCATTACAACTTCTAAAAGAGTGTAGCTCACTTGATCCTGTCATTGTACAACAATCCTCATATGGTGCAATGTTAGTTTCATCCATCAACCAAAAAAATCTATGAACTGTAGACTCACCTTCATTACCTGGACCCATTGTAGCGTTACACCACTGGATAATACATCCCGCATCTGACAATGTTGTTTTCTCTTTGTACTTTAATTCTTCACATGCTAAGGCTCTTTTAATACATGCACCTATGCCATCGTGCTCTCCCTTTCCATGACCGGCTTCTGTGAAATTCCACATATATTGAATTCTAGTAATCTTGTGCATCCTGCACAACCAATAAAACATTCACGAATTCTTGAATTGGGATGCACAATTATCTGACCAAATGATATGTCAATGATATTTTATGCCTCTATTTTCCAAATGACCATAAAATAGTTGAAAGCAACTGTGTACAAACTTTGTAGAATGTGAGCGATCATCACTGATATAAAAATGATACTCCCTCAATATCTTCCTATTCTCCTCTATACTATCTGGTGCATGCATGAATGCTATATGAACAAATATAGCAACCTATTGAGAGCTGTAATACTTTGCTTGCACCTCATTCTGTGGTTGTAGTGTGTAGTTCTCTGCAAAGTCCACAAATAAAACAATGGTATCAAGTGGGAATGTGTCCTTGCACAACTTGAATTGCATATCTAACCATCACGCTCTATGTGTATGCCCGACATACTCATAAATATTTTTTTTACAAAAAATGTCTATGAACTGATACACTGGGATTTTTTCAATTACTAAACCACATCTTTTAGCCTCTTTTCCATCTTTTAGATCGTATGTCATGGTCTTATATTTTCCAAACTCCACTATTTCGTTACCGATTGCATGTGTACTCTCCATATGTTGACAAATTGGCAAACGTCACAAACCTCCACAATCTATGCATGTACCATTCAAGCATGAGAGCTTGTAAAATTGTTGACCATCCACTCTTTCACATAAACTGGTAGATATTAATTCCCTTGAAGATCTAGGTGGGACATTTATGTTACAATCCTACAAAACATTGTTATAGTGAAAAGCTACACATATATTCCTATAAACTTCAAAATGGTTAGAAAATTCAATATGTACCCTACCACAACAAGTTGTGCATGTGTGATTTATCTTGACATAAAAAAGTTTACACATTTCAAAATATCTCTAACTAATTTTAATTTGAGGATACATATGCATAAATTTTGCAAAGAATTGTGTCTGAGTTGAATCCAAAAAATGTTTTGGATGTGGAACACGAATTTGACTACCAATCCTCCTTCTTACAACATCTCTTTGATTAGGAGATACCCATGTATTATTCTTCCAAAATTCTTCAATCAAGGATTTCAAAGCTTCAACAATTGCTTTATCTTTTCACAGTAGTCTACCGGAAAATGCCCATAACTCATTGCTATTTGGATCTTCCACTCTTTGATGCCTTCCCAGGGCTCTCATTAGAGACTTTCTACTTATTTTCAATGTTTTTCTTGTCTTTCTAATGAGTCAAAATTTCTTCATTTGAGTGCTTACTATCGTTGATGTAAGTACATGTTGTGTGACATTACTATCTTTCATGCGTGATGTAGAACCCACACTCTCATATGCAGTCATTAGATTCTTTGCAATAGATTTTTCACTTGACTCGTCCGTCGTTCTTAGCCCAAGAATCTTCATGATGGGCCTAAATTTCAGCAAATAGTTGACATCTTCCTGTCATGTTTAAATTCTCAAAAAATGATCTCCAAATATGATTAAAATTTCTTTGACAAGTACACTTGGGAATCTTGTCAGGCAATGCTTGCAAAATGTTAGTATCAATATCAATCAAATATTTTGGTTTTCTATATTTAATAATTCTAGGGGCATCAAAAACATTATGTGTGAATTGTGTACCATCTTCAGTGCCTTCAACATCAGACGATGTTGTGCCTACACCTTGGGATGTAGATAATAGTGTGCCTTCAACATGAGATGATGTTGTGCTCACGCCTTTGGAAGTAGACAATGATGTGCCTTCAACATGATAGAAGAGTGTGTCCACACCTTCGGAAGTAGAAAATGGTGTGCCTTCAACATGATACATTGGTGTGCCTCCACCTTTGGAAGTAGACAATGGTGTGTCTTCAACATGATACATTGGTGTGCCTCCACCTTCAGAAGTAGACAATGGTGTTCCTTCAACATGATACATTGGTGTGCCTCGAACATTGGATGATGATGTCTCTTGAACTTGGGAACTCATAGATGATGTCCCCGCATCTTCATAGTTCAATTGTCTCATTGCACACAAATTTCTCATTCATTTTCTTTTTTATTCCAATTCCAATTCTCTCTTACTTTGTATTGATGTTTCATGTTTCTCATCTAAAAGAAAATCTTCTTCTATAGTATCTAATTTTTTTGTTCACAAAGTTGTCCCATTCTTTCCCTTTTCTTCTCTTTGTCTCTTTCATGCTCTTCCAGTGTTAAATTCTTTGCTCGTTTCCTTGGCATAATGATGATTTCTACATATCAATTGATTACAATTTTAAAAATATAATATAAATGTAAACCAATAAGTCAAATTATTATATAAACCTCTTACAATATGACAAATTATATGAAAAATTTATTACACTTATATCAAATTACGTATCAAGAACAAGTCTATATCATACCAATTATAAACCAAAACACTCTTTATTCACATTTGACATGTAAAAAAATAAAAACTTACCTCAATCTCTTTTTGTCTTTTTGATTCCAATAATTGACTTTCACAATGGTGCAAATAAAAAATTTGTCACTATGGTGCAAAATGATATTGATTTGTCACTCTCAATACCATGAAAAGTGAAAGCTTATTGGAGAAAATGCAGAATTCAGACTGCATAACAAAAAGTGGGCCTCTTTCACGAGATCCTTAGCAAATAAGATAGTTTATTCTAGTTTTACATAGCGTGAGCGTGCTATAGGGCGTACGCCCTATACAAAACAAAAA